>ML784291.1:662731-682812 GCA_009831015.1 Picea engelmannii | reverse complement strand
CTTCCTCTTCCCCTTTATCCCTCCCTCCCACTATCTCTACCCTCTTTATCTCCTACATTTACCACCTCTTTATCTCTCTCCTTGTTATTAGTCTCACTCTCACTCTATCTCCCACCTCTCTCTTTCTACCCCCCCCCCTCATGGTATTCCTCTCCCACCCTATCACACTCTCAAACAATCCATCTCTACCCCCTTATATCTTTACCTCTTGCATATAACCCTCGCTCGCTCACTCTGTGTATCTATCTCCCTATATCTCCCCCACTCTCCCCACCTTGCTCTCTTTTCATATATCTAACCCCCCTCCCTTCCTCTCACTCTCTCTCTCTACCTCCCCAAGTCTAATTTGAATCATTCTTTCTATCTTATACTGTCTACTTGGAATTAGAAGACAAGTTTTTCCAAGTTAAATTGGAATTGTTGTTTGTATCTTCTTGTGTATTCTTGGAATTGGAAGATAAATTTTTCCAAGTGCAATTGGAATTATTAGATGTGTCTTCTTTTGTAATACAGAAACAAATTTCTCCACTTGGTTGTGCTTTATTACATAATACAAATATAAATTTGTGGTGGGTGTTTGGAAGCCAAATTTTATCTTTAAATATGGGGAACCGACGGATTCGAGAAAGAAATTCCTCGAGAAAAAATAAATCGATTGAAAAGGTATAATAAGAAAGAGAAAAATAGAAGTTACATATGTCAAATCGTAGGCTTTCAGAAGAGGGAAATCCAATTTTTAGCGGAATCATGCCACTATTTTTTCTCTTCCATCACTAGAAGCAAAGTGCAAGAGTTCATTAGAGAGAAATCCATCCATTATCTCATCAAGACAACCTATTTTGGATGACCAGATGATGGAGGATTTTCTTGGAGCTAATTATACAAGGGATGAAATTAGAGAAGCAACTAGTGTACAACATTATGGTGAAAAAGATCTTGTGGTGAAATCTCTTGTTGGGTAGTCAAATGTTCCAGAAACTAGTCAATCCCATGTCCACTCTCCTTCCATAGTTGATTCGCCAGTGATTGAAGGGGAAAGAACTACAACATTGTTAACTCCACAAGAGGGAGGTCAAGAGTGCCATAATAGGGTTTCATCATCCTGTTGATGGGTCTTAAATCCCTTTAGTTCAACAGTAGGAACCAAACCCACCACTGAGGCCCAATTAGACTCTGCAGCGTTCATTAGTGGAATGGTTCTCCAGATCTTGCGATCCAGACAATTAATCGATGGGCTTTATGTTTTCTTGTGAAGGCGTCTCCTTCAGTTCAGACCTTCTCTTTTTTGTATTTTCTCTTGGGTGGGACCGATATAATATGTAAGCCGATATAAACCAACTTGGAAACAAAGCAAGATTAAGTTTAACTACTGGAGAAGAGGTTGAGCTTGGGATAACCCGCTACTCAAGCATGTAGACGACAATTTTATACCACGGGACTAGTACTAATACGTTAACCATGTGAGCATCCAATTATTGTCTGAGATACTAATTATCAGAAAGAAAACACATATGCGATAATATAATGGCAAGCGAAATAATTCACCTACACTAATCATCCATCACATGATAACATAACGATTCATCTTCATCATTAAAGTAAAGAACAACAAAACATTGCACCAAATAACTTGACAATAAATTAAATAGCTCTTACTCATTACAACATCATTCATGAAACAAGATAGGAAATAGTTCTTCTCCACATTCAATCACACATGCATTTGATCAAAATAACTTTGTCTCTAGTCCAAAAGGACTTCTCTATTAACGATAGCTCGATAGCTCGAAAATAATTATTGACAACCAAAAAGAAAGAGTTTCTTGCAACAACCATCAACCCCTAAATAATTGGTCGATGTTCTTATTTATAACATAAAATTCAACTGAAAATAACGGCTAAGTGCATATAAGTAAAGAAAAGCGTGCCACATGGCGTTCTCTCCTAACAAGTTTTCTAACAATCAACTCAAGATATCACTCGAAAGGGTGACGTTTCTCATATTCTGACCAACTGATGAACAACTCTCCACAGGAATGGGTGCATGGAAATCTATGTTGTTCCATCGGAGCCGTGTAAATTCCTCTAATCTCCACCACATGTGCTCGATACTTGACCATATTGGTGTTTAACTGTTGTAGCACAGTCTGAGCTTAGATCAGATGTTCCATAAATCGTTGCACTTGTCCCAGGGTTGTGTCATTCACCTTTGCTAGCTCTTCGGCCCATAATGAATCTTGCTTGGTGTGTGATTCGACTATGTCTCACAAGTCGACGAAGTCGTCAGGTGTGCCGAACTCGGGGAGTTCGATATCCTTCATCGCTTTGTTGATTTTACCCCAATGGTTCTCACATTTGGCCCACTGCTCTTGAATATCCTGATGTGGTTCCTGACGTTTTAGCCCAATACTTGGTTGATCTCTTCATGTGATCAAGATTGCTTTTTCTCAGCATCCAGATGTTGTGTTCTTCTATATCTCGGCCTTGCTAGACTACATCAATGTATTATATTATATCTACGGCTTGTTATGCAATTTCATACCACCGCTCCATATCCTTTCACGTCGCGAGTGCCATGAGAGTGTCTTCTTGGAGCTTGACTATCTTTGCAGTAAAAAGGTGCCGCTAATTTGCAAACTTGTTGTAAGCCTCTTCGAACTTGCTTCTCAGGTATCCCGCAGCCCAAGTGGTGTCTTGATAATACTTATCCAAGTGGCGCAAATTTTCTAGTTCTTTCAGGGCATAAACCAACTCTTTTTCATCCCTTTTAGCTCTGTCTAGGGTGGCGTCCGAGATTTCTCTCCCTACGCTGATAAGTTCGGATGTTCTGGTGTTTTCTGTGTTTATCAACTCTTCCTCTATAGTGGTGAGGATGGAGTAGTACAATGTAATCCTCTTTTTCTTGGTGGTCCATTGGAAAATATCTTTTCTCTTTCGATCATACGAGATCACATATATATCAACTACTTTGTCCACAGGTTCAAGAATATGTTAATCACCCCATGTGAGTGTGTTTCCCAGACATCTCGTGGTGTATATTTGTTCAATATCGGGTTCTTGAACTTCCTCATTGCACTCCAAAGGCTCGGACTCTCCCTGACGCTTATTGAGGATCTGAGTATCGAGCGAAATAAAGGCGTTGGGGGTAGACTCGATACTTACTTGTGCATCGGCCATTAAAATTATGATTTCCTTTTGCGGGGATCCTTCCTTTGGCTTGTGCGGTTCTAGCTTGTCCTCTGGATTGTCTGCTCAGGTATTTGGCTTTTTCGTGTTGAGGCCACTCTCGGATTCATTTTCCTTTTGTGGGACCTCCTGGGTTTGGACCCCAAGAGGAGAAGAAGTCTTCTCAGGTCCCTTTTCTTCTTAGACATGCACAGGGGTCCCGAGAGATACCTCCGAGCTCTCATCATCATCATATATATTAATTAGCTCGCGAAGGGGGTCGGATGCACTTGTTTCTACGGATACTCCGACTGCCTCCGGCTGTGTTGTGATTCCTGTCGGTGATTCGGTTGGTGGAATTATGGATTGAGGGTCACCTGACCCATTGATGTTATCAAGGTTATGAAATCAAGGCCGCTTGGCCCCGCCGGGCTTTCTTCTAGGATATAGGTCGGAAGACTTGGCATCCTGACAAGGTCTGGGTTATCTCACATCCGATTCATCATTTGTTGGGCCTGTTGATACATGAGTAACCCTCTCTCCCACACATCCTGAGCCTAAGGGAAATTCCTATCCTGTACTAGGGTTACCTGGGAAATCTCTGGTGTTCTGTTGGATTCCTGGGGAGCTTCAACTGCTTTGACTGATTTAGATTCTATCCTTTCTTCTCTAGCCCTGATCACCTCTTGAGTCGAATGTTCCAAGACTATTTCTTTCTCATCCAAATTCATGGCCTTGATCTGGGTTTCCTTGGGGTCAACCATCCTCGCCATCACCTCATCTCAGTCTTGAGAATTTTCAGTGAAGATCTCATCTTCAAACTTGTCATGGGTGTATGGCCAGCAGGAAGATGCTTCTGATGCGTGATTCAGGACTAAAACTTTTGGGTTGTGTTTGTGAAAGTAACCAATCTGGAATCAGAACTCCAATTGATTCAACCCTTCTTGTTTGGCTTGAGCAGTGTCTTTTACCATGTAGAAACCTATATGGAATCCATAAGGTATGAACGCCCACTTCTTATATTTTACCATAGTAGCATTATAACCTTGCAGGATGGTCTGGTAACAGATTTCTCCAATTACTAGTTGATCAGGAACATACATAGGTAATAGATGTGGTGCTCTGATGGCTCCAAAAACCCTAATGTAGGTATTGAGCTAATCCAGGTACCAGTGGCCAACTTTTGATATAATCTTTTTGGCCGCATCCGACAGTCTTGGGTACTCTTTATTGAATAGCAAATAATGAACATGTGCGACAAATTGATCACAAATGAGAGAGTAGGATTTCTTGTACCTGTTCTCCCACAAGATGTCAAAATATACATGGACTGGGAGTTCTGAGTTGTGCCATCTTAAGCTCATTCTGGCAAAGACATTTCTGGCACAAATGACATCCAATAGATACAATGCCATGTAGAAATATGGAGTCTCTCCTTCCTTTGGTGTCTGAGCTTGTCGTATGTAGGTGCTCATCTATTTGAAAATGATGGCACCCAAGTTAAAACTTATTCTGAAAATCGCTACAATATAAGCTAAAGGAATCCAAGCCTCTAAAAACCTAGAGTAGTCTTTCTCCCCACGCAATCGGTAGAGGAGGGCCATTAGATAGATGTACGAATCCATTAGGTTTGTCATTGGGTACCAGTCGAAGGTCCGATTGGTGAACTTTTTATCCTCTCTCCACCACGAAGCCATCACCTTGTTGGTGTCGTGTTTCTCATAGAAGTTTATAACAAAATCTATATTCAGCTGCTCCTCCGACTCTCTAAGCTTGTAGTAATTTTGGACCTCTACTGGAAGGAAAAACCCAACACACTCGTCATTTTCGTCTTTAATCAGACATATTTGAGTGTCTGTGTGGTCAATAAGCCATTTCAAGAGTTCAATGCAAGGGAAAACTGGAGTTATGCTTGATACCATGTGTAGGTATGCCCTTCAGACATTTGGGAGGACTTCTTAGTCGAGTTTCATTGTATCGGGGTCGCTGTGTAGGGTATATTCAGGGAATTTTGTCTTGGTCCCTATCTTCGCCTCTGTGTCTCCAAAGGCTGGAGGCTGAGCAAAAACCTCCTTGGTGGATGTCTTGATGACAGGAACCAGTTTTGGAGAAAATTCCAGTTGTTTTGCGACCACTGGGGAATATCCTTCTCCTACCTCTGGTTCCTTTAGCTTTGGTGCTCTCAGATATTTCCTGGTGGTAGGTTTCTTCAGAGGCATTGTCCCTGTAACCAAAAATGATCCTTTAGGCATGTGTATAGAGTAACATTCAATGAAAACGTATGAAATGAAGCAAAAAACACCCATAGAATGGTACATACCTGTAACGGTTGCGAAAACTATTGTTTAATACTCACTGGTCCTTGGAGGCTTTCCCCGGATTGCTCGTCTCACTCCTCTCGATGTTATGAACTTCTTTGCGCACAGAACAATCTTGTTTAAAAAATACTCAAGAGGATTTAACGGGAGAGATCCTACTAGTCGTATCAATCAATTAATTCGAGTGATGAGTGAGATTCAAAACAACCTACCACCAAATCTCTGCAAATAAATTCTACGTAGGCCAATTGTGGGGGCATGGAGGGTGATGCATGGTATTGATAGGTTCAAATGGTCCTTTTGATTTGCGCACAGATTAGCAATTAATGCGGGATTTTTGGAATTAATTAGTTCTTTAAATGTTTTTGATCCATCGTATCTTATAGCTAAAACGTCCCATTGAATCGCTTTCTTAGTGGGTAGATCGAGAATTGGCAATCTCCTTGTGTATGTTCCCGTTGGTATCCTCCTAAGAAACCTTTGACGCCGACTGATTTCATCATTCGGTGCTGATGTGGCAGAACTGGTTCCAGATGCGACGTGGGTATTGAGATCTAGTAACGACTTAGGGGAGAAATGGATCATACGTCTAATCACTTGGGAAACAACAGATGTGGTTTGATCATGCATCTCAGTGGGAGTCATCCTTTTTTGACAAGAGGCGGGTGTTTAAAATAAACCTAGGATAGTCGAGGCCAAAAGGTATCGGGGGTTGGTGATCGGGAATTGACTTATCACATCCTCCATGGGCTATTCTTCTAAAAACTTGCCAATGCCGAAGTTATCAAGGATCAAACTTCAGAGATATTTCCACCGCATAGTTCCCTTGTGTGTTACATCCTTGAAATCTCCCGATACCGAAAACATTTCGGAATTCGGCGATCAACGGCAATATTTCATTCTTCGTTCAATGCTTTCTCTTTTCACCTTTTACCGACGTCAAAAGGGATCGATCGTCTGTGATATCCTTGAGTGACACTTGTCACTGAAGAAAAAATTACATTTGCTGACGCCGATGAAGATCGGTGCTCGACGACCTCGGTTCTCTGGAATGATTTTATTTCATGCTTAATCCTTTCCGATTCCGAATTTCTTAAGTGCGTCAGGGAGAAGTCTTGACTGTCGATTCTTTAATTAAGTGTTATTCTTTTCAGTTATGTGTTTTCACATGCTCAAGAAAAACTTGAGAGACTTAAATGAGAAACAAAAGTGATAAGCAAAGGCATCATTTTTCATACTGAAGTAGAATAAGACAGTGCAAAAGATCAAGTGATACCCAAAAAGTAAAATTTAACATAGGATTTTTAGGGTGTGTTGAGTGCTCAACAAATGGTGACTTACTGGGTGAAAGCAGAATCTATGTTCCTCCTTCATGTTTGGATGATACGAAAGTTGGTGGAGAACCTTATTGGTTGTAAATCATAGCTTTGTTTACCCTTGCACTTCAAATTATTCGATTGATTCTTTCGGGTCTGCCTGTGGGGTTTTTAACTTTTATTCCTCCTTCGTTTCTTGTAACCCTGACTCATGCCCTTTTTGACAAAAATCTAGTAAAGTATTCACTGGCATGAATCCTTTAGTTACCTTTATTCACTTGCTACGGTGTTGCTCCACTGCCAGCGAGCATCCATAGCCCCGACAGAGTCACCTCGACATCACATACCTTGCTCTGTTGCCAACGAGCGTCCATAGCCCCGGAGGAGATATCTGCATACCCTCTCTCATTGTTCACTCATTTGGTATAGTTAACTTTGATTTCAACAGAATGCCCTGAGCGAGTGGGAGAGGATGATGTCTGTTTAATTTGCAAAGTGAGATGGATTAAAGTGAATCCTTTTGCTATATTTATATTCGGGGTTCATGGAGTCCTTTTCAATTTTCCAACTTTCCTGTAAGGTTTCACCAGACCATCGGGTAGACTTTTATGCATTTCTCCAGAGTTGTTCATCTGCGCGGGCTAGATAGAGGACTCTTCAAAGCAACCGTAGGTTCCTTGACACTTCCTTGTGTTGTATGTGAGAAATGAGTTAGGAATAGAGTTCTCTATGTCACATGATTTGAGGTCAACCATTGTCTTGCTAAATACAACCTTCAAAAGTGCAGAAATCAAACATCAAAAGAACATAAAAAATAAAAGTAATTTGTAGTCAACCTAGCTGAAACAACTCATAAAATATGCATACAAAACATAAAACTCATATAAGTACCTGCCCCAATCTTCTGAGCCACCTAGAAAGGCCCAAGCCATAGATTCTGAAACTTAGAGTGTTTTCCTTTAGGCTCATTTTCTCTGTCCCATTTTAGGACCAAGTCCCCTGCTTCAAAATCCTTCTCTTTAGACTTATTCTTGTCAAACCATCTTTTAACGATCTACTGGTGGGCCATGAACTTTGATTTATCCTTTTCCCTTTCTTCCTCTAGCATGAGGAGAGTGTTAATTCTTTGTTGTATGATTGATGAAGGTTGTCCTTCGAAATCTTTAGCTAGTTGAAGAGATGGGATATAAAGCCCGTTCGGGAGAATAGATTCTTGCCCGTACATCAAAATATATGGGGAATTTCCTATAGCTTCCTTGGTTGTGACTCTATCGGACCATAGAGCATTATGGAGTAAATTATGCTAATTCCTTTGGTTGTTTTCAGCCGTCTTATTTAATATTCTCACTAGGTTCTTATTGGTTGATTCTGCCACCCCGTTTCCCTGTGGATAATAATTCACACAGTACCTAATTATGATTCCTTTGTCCAGAGAAAACTCTGTCAATAGTTGGAAGAAAAATAAGCTTCATTATTAAAAACCAGGATAGAGGGGACCCCAAACCTTGTGATCAGCTGTTGTTCTATGAATTGGATTACCACCTTCTCGTTTACATGGGTCAGAGGGATGGCCTCTACCCATTTCATGAAATAATCAGTGGCGGTAAGTATATACTTATGTTGTTTTGAAGAACTGGGTGTGATTTCTCCTATGATATCTAACCCCCATTGCTCAAAAGGCCTAGAGACATTCAATGGTTGGAGTGGGACTGCCACTCTCTTCTCTCTTCGAGCGCTTATTTGATAGGTTTTGCAGTTTCTAGCGTAAGTGTGGGTGTCTTTGAACAAGGTGGGCCAATAATAACCATCTCTCAGTATCTTATGAGCGGTCATGTTTCCTATGAAATGTCCACTGGCATGACCATCATGGAGCTCCTTCAGAACTTTTTCTGCATCTTCTCGTTCGAGACATCTTAAGAGTACCCTGTTAGAATTAACCTGGAAGAGTACCAAATTTATGAGGTGGTATTGTGTGGATTTTAACCTGAGAGCTCTCCTTTTCCTAGGGTTGAGACTTTCTTGGCAAGTCCCATGGTGTAGGAGATAAGTTATCTTCTCGTACCAAGAATCTTTTCCTGGGGATATGTATGAAACCTCACCACACCATAATTTCATTTTAATCTCCCATCCAGAGTGTTCATTTACTTGGTCCTGGGCTTTAGCCACAAGTTTGCATAACCCTTGTCCTTTAACTAGTTTGGCAGGTTTTATATCTAGATCAAACTCTTAAACTACTGCCATCTAGTTTCCTCTTCGTTTCCCCATCTCCTGTTGAGTGAAGAAGGAGCAGACTACAGGATGAGGTACAATTACTTCGGTATGGTTCTTGAGGATATAAGAACTGAAGTTTTTTACTGCTTTATAACCTGCATAAGCTTGTTTATCTACGGCAAGATAATTTAGTTCGACTCCTTGGAGGTTAGTGCTCATGAATGACACCAGGGCCTCGTTGTTTTCATCATCCTTCTGAGTCAATACTGTAGCTAATGATTGGTTGGAGGTGAAAGTATAGAGGAAGAAATCTCTATTGAAATCAGGACTTCATAACATGGGGGTTTGAGATATAGAAGTTTTGATGTTGCTCAAAGAATCCTTTCGTTCATCATCCCATTTGAATTCGGCATCTTTACGAATCATCTTTTGCAAGGGTTTGATAGTTTCCGTGAAATTGGGAGTGAATTTCCTCATGAAAATGATTTGTCCAAAAAAAGACTAA
Source organism: Picea engelmannii (assembly GCA_009831015.1). Lineage (NCBI taxonomy): Eukaryota > Viridiplantae > Streptophyta > Pinopsida > Pinales > Pinaceae > Picea > Picea engelmannii. The sequence goes on along the minus strand of ML784291.1, from coordinate 673,297 downwards.
ATAATTTTCTTGTTGTGAGGAAAAATGAGTTGAGATATGGCCTTAATCCTTTCTGGGTCTATGTGAATGTCTGCTTGAGATATAATCTAGCCTAGCAGCTTATCTTCCTCGATGCTGAAAATAGTTTTCTTAGGATTTAAGGATATACCATATCTCCTACACCTTTCAAAAATCTGAGTTAAGTGGTGGATGTCCTCTTCTCTATTCTTTGAATACACAGTTATGCCATCCAGATACACTACCAAACACTTGTTGATTATTCCCCAAAATTCTACATCCATAACCCTTTGGAAGGTCGCCCCTGCGTTGATTAACCCAAAAGGCATGTGTTTATAATCGAAGGTTCGCCACTTGGTTCGAAAGGTAGTTTTCAAACAATCTTCCTCTGAAACCAAGACTTGGTTGTAACCTGAGAAACCGTCCAGTAGAAAGAATATCTCCAAACCAGACACAGTCTGCAAGAGTTTCTCCATTGGCGGGATTGGGTAATTGTCCTTTTTTGAAGCTATGTTGAGGTTCCTAAAATCTACGCATAAGCGGATTTCTCCATACTTTTTCCTCATAGGAACCAAATTTTCTAACCTAGAAGATTATTTTGGCATCCAAAAGTTTCTTCAATTCCTGATACATAAGAGGTTACATGGATAGGTGATACTTTCGGAGCTTCTGTTGGAAGGGTTTCACTTCAGGTCTTAATGGGATAGTGTGTTGAATGATCCGAGTATCATACGTTTTCAGATCTCGATAGGACCATGCAAAGACATCTTGGTATTGTCTAAACATTTTGAGGTAAGACTTTGTTTCCTCTTTAGATATGTTCTTGCCGAGATTCACATTCTTTGGGTTTTCCAGGGTTCCGAGATTTATAGTTTCATGCAGGGGACATGAGCTACCGATCTTTGCATTTTTAGGCCCATTAAATCGTTCCTTCAGGTCAAAAAGGTTTTCCAAATTAGCTATCCCTTTCGGGATTGTGTGAGACTTCAATTTATCAATAGGTTGACCTGTCCAAGGATCAGTTCCTAATGAATTTTCCTGGAATAATTCATTGTCAATAGCTAAGTGTTTGAAATTATCTTGGTTAGTCAGAAATTTTATGATCTGTTCATCTCCTTCAAAGACTTTCCAATTATAAATGTTGTTAGGCACGGATGGTTTGTAGATTAGTTCTACAGTGAATCAGGAGGCTTCATAATCCTCTAGAGGTGACAGCCTTGAAGCAGCTGTGGCCAGGGAATCAGCAAGAATGTTCTTTGCTCTGGGGATCGTTGTAATATTGAAAGCTTCAAAATGCTCTATTAACATATGCACTTCCTATTGATAATTATTTAGGTGTGGAGAATTGCAATGTATGGTATTTCTTACTTGTCTAAAGATAATCTATGAGTTTCCAAAAACCGTCAATTCTTTGATGTTTAAGTCTATGGATTTCTTTAACCCTTGTACTATAGCTTCATACTTAGCGATGTTATTTGTGCATTCAAATTCTAGTCTACAGGACAGGAAATGACGTTTTCATTTTGGATCAATGAGGATGCACCCTGCCCCTGATCCTTCCTGTGATTTAGATCCATAAAAATATATGGTCCAGATCTGTGAGTGAAAGTTAGCCATCCCTTCCTTCTTATTACTTTCTTTCCCTCCTATCTTTTGTCCAGTGATTTCCAGCACAGGTTCTTGATAGAAGAGGGTTTCCTCTATCGGTATTGGCGATTTCTCCTGAAAAACTATTTCGGAATTCTGAGTGAGAGGGACATCATATGGAAGAGGGGAGAATCTCCCGAAATAGGAATCGCATGAATAATTGCCCAGGACATGGAAATCAGTGGATGAGGGTTCATTCAGGGTTTCTAGATCAGTGACTGTATGTTTCAGGTATTTCTCCCTATCGATTCTGATCATATTCTTGTATCCCTTCAGTGGTAGCCAAAGGTATGCCTAGTCTATACTAAATTACCCGTTTAACTTCTCAGGCCAATCTCAACTTAGTAATAACCCATAGGCCTCTGAGATGTCTACTACAATGATGTCAATCACTTGCACAAACTTAGGATGTGTCACTATCCTAATCATTACATCTTTGAGTTCCCCCATGACTTTGACCTAGGTTTTGTGTAGTTGTATTACATGTTTATCACTCTTGAGAGGGGCAACATTTAATTTTTTGTATATAGACAAGGACATCATGTTGGAATATGCTCCTGAATCTACCAAACAATTGTGGAGGTTCTTGTTCAAGACTTCAAACATTAAGAGGAATGGTGGGACAAAAGGTTTTCCCTTGTTATCTTCCGAGTAGGTATTCATAGTTGGTTTATTTACTATATCTGTGGACATTATATTTCTTTATTGTTCATTGCTTGTCATGGGGTTTTCTATTGATTTCAAATCTTGTAATAGGAAATAATTTTACTGAGGGATTCTACATATGTCCATGACCGATATATTAGCCTTCAACTTCTTAAGATCTTCAACTATGTTGTACTCCAGTTTGGGCGATTCTCGAGTATGGATGCTAATAGGGTTCTTAGGGGGAGAAAAAGGTTCTTTCAGGTGATTGAGAATTGACCTTTCCCTTGATGTTTGAGTGGTAGTAGGGTCCTTTGAGATAGGAGGGCCTTTAATTCTAGTTTGCACAATTGAGACCTCTGTGGGTGGTTCTTGAACCTGAAATAGGTCGTCGGAAGCCATAATTAGGTCAGGATCCCATATCAGCATGGTTGTATCTTCTAGTGGGTCAATCTCTTCCTGGTCAACAACATTCATAACCAAACTACTTGGCTGTTCAATTAGGGAAACTTCATCTAAAAACCAGTTGGCCATCAAATTCATGGCATGCACCGATTGAGGGGAGTCTCTTTCAGAATGGCTTTCCTAGTGATAATTATAGAAAGAACCAGATGTGACATTCCCTAGATCAATATTCAAGTTAGTTGGGGGAGGTTCAATTGCTTTGAACGACGGGTTCCTTTCAAAGAAAGAATTATAGTGCCTTTGGCCTTGGTTTCATTCCCCTGCGTTTCTCTTCATGTCTATGATCTCATTTGATAATTTATTAACCATGTGTTGTAGATCTTCTATGTCTCCATTACCCTTGTCGGGAGTCTGTTCTGCTCATTTCCCTGGTGGTCTATTCAGAAGGAATCCTCTCCTGGGAGGAGGTGGAACTTATTTCTTAACTAAAGAGACATGGCCTTCTTTACCCCCTTTCATCTGGAATTCTATCATTTTAGATTCTTCAAAATTCTCAGCTAAGGTTCGTTTGGAAGCCCTCTTCACAAACATGGAAATAGAAGTTGGAAGCGCATTAGCATATACTTCAATTTTCAACTCCTGAGTTGGTTTGTCTTCGAGCTGGAATTTGTTTAAGATGGTTGTGAATCTTTGATTGAAATCTTTAACCTTCTCTTTTGAACTCATGGTGGATGCCAACAGTTCAGCCATCATAGCTCCTGTAGTGGTTTCTTCGGAAAATTTATCTAAAAAATCCTTTTGAAACTTTGTCCAACTAGTTATGGATCCTACAGGTGGGTTAAAATACCATGTCAAGGTTGAGTTCTCATAAGTGTAGGGGAAAATATTGCAAACTACATCTTCATTCTAGATGTTCATAAGTCTGATTGCTAGTATAAATTTCTTGATATGATCTTCAAGCAATTCTAAGGTTTCTGGGTCGAACTTAGGAAGTAACTTCTCTGGATGTCTGGGAAGGTTATGGACTGGTCTTGGGAGGGCCAAAGCATCTCTGGCCAACCAGGGTTGATTATTTAGTGGTGGGTTTCCCCTTTCTTCATTATGGTCATGGTTGCCTTCCATATCTTCAGATTCTGAGTTAAACTCCTCTTCCAAAAAATCTTTTGGTTTAGACACATCATCAGCTGGAATTTTGGGTATCATATCAAGAGGATATTGGATTTCGATGACTGTGAAGTCTATTAAGTCTTCTACCATGTGCATGAGAACCTCATCAAGAGTATTAACCACTAGTCTACTTTGTTGTTTTCTTCGAGGAAGTATCGAAGCGAAGGACAACACACTGATTTGTCGGGCGTATGCTCTTGTGATCCTTATGAATTGATTTAATTCCTCATGAGGAAGAGTGTAAGGTATGTCAGGGTGCAAAGGGTATTCCTTGGACTAGGGTGAGTTACTCGTTTCAAGAGTACTCAGCGTGTGCGGGTTTTCTTGGGAATGACTAGCCATGCATGTGGGTTGTTTTGAATCTATCCGATGTCTGAAAAATTATATGAAATATGTATCCATCCATTCATTCTTTTGGCCCTCCTTCTAGCACCAATTTTGTTGATGGGTCTTAAATATCTTTAGTTCAACAGTAGGAACCAAACCTGCCACCAATGCCCAATTAGACTCTGCAACGTTTAATAGTGGAATGGATCTCTAGATCTTGCTATTCAGCCAATTAATCGATGGCCTTTAGGTTTTCTTGTGAAGGAGTCTCCTTAAATTTAGACCTTCTCTTTTTTGTATTTTCTCTTAGGTGGGACCGATATAAGATGTAAGCCAGTATAAACCAACTTGGCAACAAAATGGGATTAAGTTTAACTACTGGAGAAGAGGTTGAGCTTGGGATAACTCGCTACTCAAGCATGCATATGACAATTTTATACCATAGGCCTAGTACTAATACATTAACCATGTGAGCATCTAATTACTATCTGAGATACTAATTATCAGAAAGAAAACACATATGCGATAAGATAATGGAAAGAAAAATAATTCACCTACACTAATCATCCATCACATGATAACAAAACGATTCATCTTCATCATTAAAGTAAAGAACAACAAAACATTGCACCAGATAACTTGACAATAGATTAAATAGCTCTTACTCATTACAACATCATTCATGAAAAAATATAGGAAATAGTTCTTCTCCACGTACAATCACACATGCATTTGATGAAAATAATTGTCTCTAGTCCAGAAGGACTTCTCTATTAACGGTAGATCAGAAATAATTCTTGACAACCAAAAAGAAAGAGTTTCTTGAAACAACCATTGAACCCTAACTAATTGGTCGATGTTCTTATTTATAACATAAAATTCAACTGAAAAAAACAACTAAGTGCAGATAAGTAAAGCAAAAATTGCCACATGGTGTTCTCTCCTAACAGTTTTTCTAACAGTCAACTCAAGATATCACTTGAAAGGGTGAATTTTCTCATATTCTGACCAATTGATGAATGACTCTTCCCAGGCATGGGCGCATGGAAATCTGTGTTGTTCCATCAGAGATGCATAAATTCCTCTGATCTCCATCGCATGCGCCGGATACTTGACCAGACTGGTGTTTAACTATTGTAGCACAATCCAAGCTCTAATCAGATGTTCCATAAATCGTTGCACTTGTCCCGACACTGTGTCTGTCACCTTTGCTAGCTCTTTGGCCCATAATGAATCTTTCTTGGTGTGCAATTCGACTATGGTGCGCAAGTCGACGAAGTCATCGTGTGTTCCAAACTTGGGGAGTCTGATATCCTTCATCACTTTGTTGATTTTACCCCAACGTTTCTCGCATTTGGCCCACTGCTCTTGAATTTCCTGATGTGGTTCCTAAGACATTTTATCCCAATACTTGGTTGATCTCTTCATGCGATCAAGACTTCTTTTTCTCAACATCCGTATGTCATGTTCTTCTTTATCTCGGCCTTGTTGGACTGCATCCATGTATTTGATTCTCTCTTCAACTTGTTGTTCCCTTTCATACCACCGCTCCATATCCTTTCACATCACGAGTGCCATGAGAGTGTTTTCTTGAAGCTCGACTATCTTCGCAGTAAAAAGGTGTCGCTCGTTTGTAAACGTGTTGTATGCCTCTTCGAACTCACTTCTCAAGTATCCCACGGACGGAGTGGTGTCCTGATAATACTTAGCTAGGTGGCGCAAATGTTCCAGTTATTTCAGGGTGGAAGCCAACTCTTTTTCATCCCTTTTAGCTCATTCTAGGGTGGCGTCCAAGATCACTCTCCCTACACTGATAAGTTCAGATGTTCTGGCATTTTCTGTGTTTATCAACTCTTCCTCTGTAGTGGTGAGGATGGAGCGGTCCAATCTAATCCTCTTTTTCTTGGTGGTCCATTGGACAATAGCTTTTCTCTTTCAATCATAAGTGATCACATATATATCATCTACTTCATCCACAGGTTCAGGAATCTGCTGATCACCCAATGTGAGTGTCTTTCCCAGACTTTCGTAGGTGTATATTTGTTCAAGATTGGGTTCTTGAATTTTCTCATTACGCTCCGAAGGCCCGGCCTCTACTTGTCGCTTTTCTGGGATATGAGTATCGAGCAGAATAGAGGCATCAGAGGTAGACTTGATACTTACTTGTGCATCGGTTGTTGAAACATTGATTTCCTTTTGCTGGGATCCTTCCTTTGGTTCACTCGGTTCTGACTTTTCCTCTGGATTATCTTCTCGGGTCTCCGGAGCATCGGGATTATCCGTGTTGAGGACACTCTCGAATTATTTTTCCTTTTGTGGGACCTCCTGGGTTTGGAACCCAAGAGGAGAAGAAGTATTCTTAGATCCCTTTTCTTCTTGGAAATGCACAGGGGTCCTGAGAGATACCTTCAAGCTCTCATCATCATCATATATATTAATTATCTCGCGGAGGGGGTCTGATGCACTTGTTTCTACAGATACCCCAGTTGAATCTGGATGCCTTGTGATGCCTGTCGGTGGCATTGTGGATTCAGGGTCACCTGACCCATTGATTCTATCAAGGTAATGAAATTAGAGCCGCTTGACCCCGTCGAGCTTTCTTCTGGGCTATCAGTCAGAAGCATTGGCATCCTGACGAGGTCTCGGTTATCCCACATCCGATTCATCATCTGTTGGTCATGTTGATACATGAGTAACCCTCTCTCCTGTGCATCCTGAGCCTCGAGGAAATTATTATCTTGTACCGGGGTTACCTGGGAAATCTATGCGCTTTCAGTGGCTTCCTGGGGAGCTTCCACCACTTCGACTGATTCAGATGATAGCCATTATTCTCTGGCCTTGAGGACCTCTTGAGTCAAATTTTCCAGGATTGTTTCTTCCTCATCCAAAATCATGTCCTTGAACTAGGTTTCCTTGGGGTCAGCCATCCTTTCCATCACCTCATCCCAGTCTTGAGCATTTTCGGTGAAGATCTCATCTTTAAACCTGTCATGGGTGTATGGTCAGTAGGAAGATACTTGTGATTCATGCTTCAGGACTAAACCTTTTAGGTCATGCTTGTGAAAGAGGCCAGTCTGGAATCAGAACTCCAATTGATTCAACCCTTCCTGTTTGGCTTGACTAGTGTCTTTTACCATCTAGAAACCTATATGGAATCCATAAGGTATGAACACTCGCATTTTATAATTTACCAAAGTATCATTATAACCTTGCAGGATGGTCTGGTAATAGACTTCTCCGCTTACTAGTTGATCGGGGACATACACAAGTAACAGATGTGGTGCTCTGGTGGCTCCGAAAACCCTAATGTAGGTATCACACTCATCCAGGTACCAGTGGCCAACTTTTGATATAATATTTTTGGCTGCATCTGACAGTCTTGGGCACTCTTTATTAAATAGTAAAGAATGAACATGTGCAACAAATTCATAACAAATGAGAGAGTATGATTTCTTGTTCCTGTTCTCCCACAAGATGTTGAAATATACATGGACTGGGAGTTCTGAGGTGTTCCAACTTAAGTTCATTCTGGCAAAGACATTTCTGGCACATATGACGTCCAATAGATTAGATTCCATGTAGAAAGATGGAGTCTCTCCTTCCTTTGGTGTCTGAGCTTGTCGTATGTAGGTTGTCAGTTGTTTGGAAATGATGGCGCCCCAGTTAAAACCTATTTCGCAAATGGATATAGTATAAGATAAAGGCATCCAAGCCTCTGAAAACCTGAATCAACCTTTCTCCCCATGAAATCGGTAGAGGAGGGCCATTAGATAGATGTATGAATCCCTTAGGTTGGTCGTCGAGTACCAGCCAGAGGTCTGATTGGTGAAATTTTTATCCTCTCTCCACCATGAAGCCATCACCTTGCTGATGTCGTGTTTCTCATATAATTTTATAACAAAATCAGTGTTCAACTGCTCCTTCGACTCTCTGAGCTTGTAGTAATTTGAGACCTCTATTGGAAGGAAAACCCCGACACACCCGCCATTGTCATCATTAATCAAACATCTTTAAGTGTCCATGTGGTCAATAAGAAATTTTAGGAGTTCAATGCAAGGGAAAATTGGAGTCCTTCTCGCTACCATGTGCAGGTATTCCCTTCAGACATTCGGGAGGACTTCGTTGTCAAGCTTTATTGTATCGCAGTTGTTGTGTGGGGTATATTCGCGGAATTCCCCCCACTTGATTTTCTTGAAAATATCTTCCTAGCAAGGGAATACTATCTTGGTCCCGATGTTCACCTCTGTGTCTCCAAAGGCCATAGGTTGAGCGAAAACCTCCTTGGTGGATGTCTTGATGACGGGCACCAGTTTTGGAGAAAATTCTAGTTGTTTTGAAACAACTGGGGAAGATCCTTCTCCTACCTTTGGTTCCTTCAGCTTTGGCGTTCTCAGAGATTTCCTGGTGGTAGGTTTCTTCAGAGGCATTGTCCCTGTAACTGAAAATGATTCTTTAGGCATGTGTACAAAGTAACATTGGATGAAAACGTATGAAATGAAGCAAAAAACATCCATAGACCGGTACATAACTGTAACACTTGCTAAAAATGTTGTTTAATACTCATTGGACCTTGGAATATTTCCCTGGATTGCTCGTCTTGCTCCTCTGGATGTTCTGAATTTCTTTGCACACAGAACAATCTCATTTAAAAAAGACTCAAGATGATTTAACGAGACAGACCCTACCAGTCGTATCAATCAATTAATTTGAGTGATGAGTAAGATTCAAAACAACCTACCTCCGAATCTATGCAAATAAATTCTACATGGGTTGACGGCGGGGGCGCATAGGGTGATGCGTGGTATTGATAGGTTCAAACAGTCCTTTTGATTTGTGCACGAATTAGCAACTAATGCGGGATTTTTGGAATTAATTAGTTCTTTAAATGTTTTGGATCCATCGTATCTTAGAGATAAAACTTCCCATCGTGTCTCTTTATTAGTGGGCAGATTGGGAATCAATAATATCCTTATGTATGTTCCTATTGGTATCCTCCTGAGAAACCTTTGACACCAACTAATTTCGTCGTACGGTGATGATGTGGCAGAACTAGTTCGGGATGTAACGTGGGTCTTGAGAGCTAGTAACAACTCAAGGGAGAACTGGATCGTACGTCTAATCACTAGGGAAATGACAGATGGAGTATGAGGACATGCGTTTTTATCATGCATCTCAGTCGGAGTCAGACTTTTTTGATAAGAGGCGGTTGTTTAAAATAAACATGGGATTTCCAAGGTTGAAAGGTATCAGGGGTCAGCGATCGGATATTGACTTATCACGTCCTCTATGGGTTATCCTTCTAAAAAATCGTCGATGTCGAAGTTATTGGGGGTCAACCTTCAGAGATATTTCCACTGCGTAGTTCCCTTGTGGGTTACGTCCTTGAAATCTCCCGATACCGAAAACATTTCGGAAGTCAGTGATCAGAAACATTATTTCATTCTTCGTTTGACGCTTGCTCTTTTCACCTTTTACCAATGCTGAAAGGGATCGATCATCGGTGATATCCTTGAGTGACGCTTGTCACTGAAGAACAAATTTCATTTGCCGACGTCGACAAATATCGATGCTCGGCGACCTCGGTTCTCTTGACTGATTTCCTTTCATGCTTAATCCTTTCCGATGCTAAATTTATTAAGCGCGTTGGGGAGAAGTCTTGACTGTCGATTCTTAAATTAAGTGTTAGTATTTTAAGTTATGTGTTTTCACATGCTCAAGCAAACTTTGAGAGACTTAAATGAGAAACAAAAGTGATAATAAAAGGCATCATTTTTCATACTGAAGTAGAATCAGACAGTGAAAAAGATCAAGTGGTATTTGTTAACTCCCAAAATGAAACCGTTCTTTCGGTTGAATTTTGTAGTGGATATCATGGCTATTGCTAACGTGTTTTCAAAGATTCATTGTGCGCTGTGGAAAGTGCCCACTTTCAACAGCTAAGGAGCTCTTTTCATCAGTTGACGCGCTGTTGAAAGTGTCAAATCTTAAAGGGTTTGACAATCAGTCGCGGGTGGTGCGCTATGGAAAGTACACGCTTTCCACAGCTAAGAAGCGGTTTCAATTGATATGTCGCGCTGTTGAAAGTTATTACTTTCCGCAGCTAAGGAGTATCTTCTACAAAGCGGTGCACTGTGGAAAGTGCATACTTTCCGTAGCTAACAGGGGCTTACAAAGAGGTGCGCTGAGGAAAGTCAAGATTATCAATAGCTAACAGAGGCTGTACTCTCGGGTTGGAAACATCAAATCAAATCTTTGGTTCCATATCAGACATTGTTCACAAAGGATCGTTTAGGGTTTTGAATTGCAAATGGAAAAAATGATACTTAAACTTGCAGGGAACTTTTCAATCCCTTCCTGAGCTCCAAATTAAGATCTGAC
>ML784291.1:643591-661029 GCA_009831015.1 Picea engelmannii | reverse complement strand
TTTTGACTGTCAGCTTTCCATCTTTCTTCTGCATTATTATCTGTGTTGTCAAGCTTTGAATGGCTGTTATCCCATTGTTTAGCTCATAGCCTGATAATAATTCTCTTGATTGTCTCTTAGACCCTGCTTTGCACTGGTTTAGTCACAATTTGTTCTCCACCCACTTTAAAGCTACCTGCTGATTAATCAATCTTTGAGAGCACTGTCTATGTGTTTATCATTTTCATGTTTGAATGCTATAAGTTGTATTGAGTTGTCCCATTGATCCACATTTACAAAATACAAAAACATTCAATTCTTAAGTTACCAAGCACCTTTGGTCTGCAACCACAAAGGGTTTCTTGGAGTGATAACAGTATCCAAAAAGTAAAATTTAACATAGGATTTTTAGGGTGTGTTGAGTGCTCAATGCGTCCCTACCTAGATTGAGAACTGTACGATGAGGAACTCGTAAATGAATTCAGGTGGATGAAATTGGTGTAGCATCACTTGAATGTAAGTTACCTAAACGTAATATTCGTTATCACTCTTATAAAATCATTAAAAAATATTTTGAACCAAAATTTGATGCTGCTAAATGCCAATTGTTTTTAGCATTATTAAAATATAGAAGTTTGACTGCTATTAGGAGAATTTTAGACATTGAAATAGTCAAAAGTGTAGAAACAAGTCATCATATTGCTATAAACCTTGTAGATTATTTTCAAAGAATTGGTAAGAAATATCATTCTAAAGACCAGAATGCATCCCGACATGTCTTGTCACAATCAGTTGTTAGAAAGATCAAGAGAAAACAACATTTTCTACAACAAACCCCTCAACAGAGGTGTCCTAATATATTTGTTGGCCTTCACTGGTAGAATACCAAATTCTGACATGAAGTTAATTGGAGCAGTTAAGGGACTAGTTCAGGATTTTTGGCATGAGAGCATTAGGCCTTCCTCTAACCAAAAAGATGTACTAAAATTGAGAAGGGGATCTAGGGACTGTGAACCCCATATTAAACACTTTCTTGACATTACACAAACAAAATTGTATGAGAGATTCAAGACAGTATATAGTGCACTTAACTTGGGCCAAAGATCTTTCCATAAATGCAAGCCTTGGTATGCTCGAATAAACACAATTCATAAAACATGTTGTTGTAGATATAACATTGAGTATAGTTATTATCATGACATGCACACACACACACACACACATATTTCATGTTTTTCATAACACCCTTTTGTAGGAATTCTCAGTTGTACTTCTGCATCTTGTGTACAAGGCCAGAGGGTTTTACATTTTATCAAAAAACATGCTTAGATGGGACATGCCCCAAATGTGGTGGAATGACATTAATGAGAAAGTGCATCCATGTAAATGATGAGTATGAATTTGGGAGGATGGAGGTTGCCTTGCATAGGTTTAAATATGTGACATATGATGTTGATGGAGAATGGGAAATAAAAAATATACATTTGGTTACTTCCCAAGTATGAGTTTGTGACTTCATGAAGGACTTCATCGAAAATACACAACGTTATGTTCAACGTGTCCATGTGGTTCGATGGCAGGATGAGCATTTTAGAATATGAAGAGATACATTTCTTATTGGTATTGTGTTATCAATGGTTGGTTTTTCTGAGAACTACACCCTTCAACTACAAAATAAGATTCAAATCCAATATTACCACTCAGAGAAAGTAGCATAATGGTCCATATCACATATAGGAATCAGCCGTATAGTAATGAATAAAACAGAGTTATATTGAAAGAGTATAACTTATACATAAGCGATGATCAATTCCATGACTTAGCCTATGTACAACATTATTTTCATTTGTTCTACAATCACCTTAAGGAGAAGAAAATAAAGATGGATCAACATTGGATTTTGTCAGAAGGTTGAATAGGCCATTTCAAAAATTCTCATGTATTTCAATGGTTGTGTATGTTTCACAAAAAAATAAAGGTACCACACATTTGGAACTATTTTGAGTCTAGGCACGGGAAAGGGGAGCATGATGGAGTAGGGGCTTGCATAAAAAGATTTACACAAGAAAGAAATGAAGTTCATAACTACTTCCCTCATTTGAGATGTAAAATCCATTGTTGAATGGTGTTCTCCAGTAATGGGAGAGGGAATAGGAACCCGTGAAGGCCAATCACACAAGAAAGGACATGTACATAGATATTTTTGGGTGGTTGTAAATGTAGATCAATCACAGTTGCATGAGTGAAAAACAATGCAGTGAACTCATGGATTCCATTTAGTTAGAACATCAGGCAATGCAATAGTTGAAACATGGATGAGAAACTATCTTGCTTCTCTGATCCATGTAGTAGTAATGAATGGGATGATTATGAATCGACAGACTGGGTTGATAGATGGGATTAAGTATTACTCCCCATCGGTCAACGTATAACTATGGAATTATCCTATTTGGAGGAGGACCAATCTATTATTTCAACAGATTATGGTCATGTCTCATATCTCGTACTGCACAGTTCATTGATTCCTTCTATTAAATTTTGAATAACTAGCATTAATGTTTTATGCTTTGGTGATTTAGTGGACTCACATTTTGGCACTCCATTTTTTGCAGGGCACATATAATAAATGATTTCCATAAGAGATAATGAATGGGGAACTGATTATTGGTTGGCATGATTCTTTGAGGGAAATCAAACCCTCATGTGATCAGTAACAAACTCTGAAGGCATTGAATTTTGGATTGGTTTGATGGTTATTAAAAGAGAATATCTAACATAGGATTAAAGAACACTTAAAAAAGGTGGTTAGGTATTTCAATACTATAAACTAGGTGAGGTCGTATACCACTTTACAAACTTGGTTATTGGTACAAACCTCCAACTACAAACAATGCCAAGAAATAACTCATCAAAGGTACAATACTTCTTTCCTTACTCTGAGCACGAGAAGTTAATGGAGACTTTTAGTATCAGAAGTGATCTTGATGGTATACTTGAATGACCATAGGTATGTAAAAGGAATAATTTTGGATTCGTTTTGACTATTGTTAAAATATTTGGAATGCCTTTCCTTGAATTCACTTTCCTTTCCATACCTTCACTTTCCTTACCTTTCCTTCATTTTCCTTTCCTTCACTTTCCATGCCATACCTTTCCATTCCATGCCTTGCCTTGCCATGCCTTCACTTTCCTTTCCTTCACTTGCCTTGCCCTCACTTTCATTCACTTGCTTTGCCATGACTTTCCTTTCCTTACCATGCCATGCCATGCCATGCCTTGCCTTGCCATGCCATTCCTTTCATTTCCTTCACTTGCCTTTCCATGCCTTGACTTTTCTTACCACGCCATGCCATTCCATCCCTTGCCTTTCCTTACCATGCCATTCCATGCCATATCTTTCCATCCCATGCCTTTCCTTTCCATGCCTTCACTTGCATTACCTTCATTTTCCTTCACTTTCATTGCCATACCTTACCTTTCCTTACCATGCCATGCCATGCCTTACTATTCCATGCCATGCCTTACTATGCCATGCCATGCCTTACTATTCCATGTCATGCCTTACCTTTCCTTACCATGTCATGCCTTTCCTTACCATGTCATACCTTGCCTTGCCTTCACTTTCCTTGCCATGCCATGCCTCACCTTACCATGCCATTCCATGCCTTTGCTTTCCTTTCCTTGCCTTGCCATGCCTTCCCATGTCTTGTCTTTCCTTTCCATTCCTTTTCATGCCATGACTTTCCTTGATTTTACTTTCCTTTTCTTTTCATTCCATGCCTTACCTTGCCTTGCTTGTATTTCCTAGCCTTCCCATTCCTTGCCTTTCCTTTCCATGCCTTCCCATTCCTTGCCTTGCCATGCCTTCCCATTCATTTCCTTGTCATGCCTTCCCATGCCTTGCCATGCCTTCTATTTCCTTTCCATGCCTTCCCATGCCATGGATTTCTTTTCCTTGCCTTTCCATTCCTTCCCATGCCTTGCATTTCCCTTCCTTTCCTTTCCTTTCCATGCATTCCCATTCCATGCCTTTCCATGAATTATGATGCCTTTCTTGTCTTTCCTTTCCTTCCCATGCCTTTCCTTGCCATGCCTTCCCATACCATGCCTTGATTTCTCTTTCCATTCCTTTCCATGTCTTTCCATGCCTTGCATTTCCTTGCCTATCCTTCTCATGCCTTTCCTTTCCATGCCTTCCCATACCATGTCTTGCCTTGCCTTGCTTTTCCTTTCCATTACTTTCCATGCCCTCCCAGGCCTTTCCTTGGCTTTCCTTTCCTTCCCATGAATTTCCTTGCCTTGCCTTTTCATCCCATGCCTTGCCTTTCCATGCTTTCCCATGCCTTGCCTTGCTATACCTTCGCATGCCAATATGATGATTTTAAAGGATAAATTTCTCTGATGGGCTAATTTTCCATGTTTTTTCCGAAAAAAAGATTCGTTGTTCTAAAAATGATTCGACCAAATTATATAGGATATGTTAGCACTCTGTAAATTTTGTCCGACTGAATAGAAAAATGACAGAGGTAACTATTTCAACCTACTTTAGAGCTGGGCATTAGCCTGCTCAACTCAAAGAGGGCTCTCTCGTGTCACTTGATATATATTTGGCAATCAGTGGCTAGATTTGGTTTGTGTTGGGGGTTTTTATAAATTTGTTGGCAAAGAAGGGGAGGTTCACTTAGGGCTATGGATTTGAAAATATGAAAGTGAATGAAAATAATGATTGGCTGGTAGAAATCCCTAGAGGATAAAGGCTAAATGAGGCAATGAATCTGATTTGTAAATTGAGTTTAATCAGAGTGGTAAGAGGAAGGAGAAAACAAATAACTAAATCGGAGCATTACTGAAATGAATTCTGAATTAGTTAAGAAGAAGTACACATAGTTTAAATTTCTTAAGCCGAGAGCGTCACAAGATGAATTCTGGGCCTTTAACTCTCCAATTTAAACAAACGAAAAATGTAAATGGAAATAAAGAACACATGAAATACATAATATGAAAGGAGATAAAACTCATATCACCACCATTAGAATATTTTCATAGAGACTTCAAAAGCTTCTGCATGTGTATTCAATTAAGCTCCAGAAAATTACAATTGAGTTCAGAAACAACAAAAAGGTGCCCTTGCACTTCT
Organism: Picea engelmannii; assembly: GCA_009831015.1. Taxonomy (NCBI): domain Eukaryota; kingdom Viridiplantae; phylum Streptophyta; class Pinopsida; order Pinales; family Pinaceae; genus Picea; species Picea engelmannii. Next base: position 655,913 of record ML784291.1, on the reverse strand, counting down.
GCCAACATTAATTCATTCAGAATTTCTAGTACTTATACAATTCGATTACAATGTCTGAAACTGAAACATTTCAGCTTCTAAAACTGACTATAATAATTTCAACTGACAGTCTCGGCATGTGAACCGATTTACAATGATTAAACAAAAATGTTTCATAACTAATTGTTGATTCCTACGACTGCTCGCTTTTTGTCTTCGACAACTGTCTATCTCTGATCTTCTGTCGAATTCACCGATCTGGTGACACCTAGAGGCTATTTGTTAGTTCCCGAAAAACTTCATTTCGTCTTGCCTAGCCGCACAATCTCCTTCCACTGTGAGTCAAAAGGAATCTCGTAATCCATCATTTCCTTTATCATAATCTCTAGATCGATGCAGGTGGAATAAGACATAGTTGGCAGCCCAATATTTACTGTCTTAAACTGGTTTAATATCTCAAAATTTGTGGCTAAATGTTCCACTAGACTCGGTCCCTTCAAGTTTTCTTCCAGGCCCTCATACTTGGAATGATCCATTATGCATTGTGTGAGGAGGGATTTGTAATGCTCTTGGTCGAATAATTTCCCTTTTCCATCCCAAAATGGTGGGAGGCCTTTGATAAACAATTGTTCAAATGTATCGTTAAATTCTTGTATACTCTACTCCATCTGCACGGGTTTGGTTTGAACTGAATTGAGAAAATTGTGCTTAGCGATGATCCTCCTGGCCCAAATTATTAGTGAAGTCCTGTCTTTGACCCCGATGGTCTGAAGTTTAGCAGTGGGAATAGAATTCAACAAATTTATAGCATTCTGGGCTCATTCTGAGGGCCTTTTCACCAGTGTTTCATTTACAACCGTACACCTGCTTTAGGCAGTGATAGCCATGTTGTCTTTATCATTTATAAAATTTAAATACACCCTGAACTTAGCATCTTCAGCAGCAATAGCATCCCAGATTACATGTTTAGCTCCTTGCCACAACACTTTTCCTTTCAACCTCGTCTTCAGCTTGTTTACCCTTTCTTGCAAATCTTGATTTTCCTTTTGGAATTGGGCCATATTTTCATCCTTCATTCTCATCTCTTACTGCAGCTTTTCTATGACCTCCTTAAGACTCTTGATTTCTCCTGTTTTCAAGCTCACTTGGGACATAGCTTGGACGATATCTTCAGTGTTTGAATCAACTCCTAATGTACCAGGTACAACTGCAACTATGTTCGATATTTCTACTTGTCCTTGTGACCAACTCTCTTTTTCCTTTTCCAGCTGTAGTACTTTGGATTTGTAATTTAGTGCTTCCTGTTTAAATGTCTCTTTTTCTTGTTCTAGAACAACCAGCTCCATTTTCTGGGGATGTTTTGTGGTAGACATCTTCAGCTTTTTTTTCATGCTTTGAATCAATTTGTCTTTCTCATCTAAGGATGTTTTTACTGCTTGAGGGCCTTCAGATTCCAATCTTTTGACCTAGGTCTATCAAGATCTGTTGGACGCTTTTTCATGCTTGAATTGTCCATCCAATTTAATTGCATGGGTTTTCAATATTGAAACCCTCAAACTCAGACTCGGGTATTTTGAATATAGCATGTCACTAGCATTTCTGTGGAATTTTACCTTATCTGGGGCACCGATATTTTCATAATGCAGCTTGATTTCAAACACTTTATCTTCATCTGCCATTGCTATGTTAAGTGTCTTCCTTTATATATCCCTGACTGAAAACATGGAAGACTTATGTAGGGAGATTCCCTCTACTTCAGGTAACAAATCTCTTATTTCACTCATGGCCATATTTCCTCAAGAAAACAGGTAAAAGGTAAGGTCCCTCTTGATAACCATATACCCAAATTATAGTGGAGTGAATGAAAAACACCCAATCTCCTACCATGTTCTATGGATTTGGTTGTAAAGAGATTTTCATTTATTCTAAAACCCTTGGTAGGCCAGCACTGAAGATTAAGATATAAACTCTGGACATGATCTTATTTATAAAAAAGAGCATTGTGATCCTTTTGAATTCAATCGAGATGAATGCAACTTCAGGGAACTCTGTCTTGCTTATTTCCAGGAACATCCTCAACAAGTGCATGTAATACCTTAAGTGTCTCAGTGATTGGAAATTTACCAGTTGTTTGTGCACATTATCAGTGATGAACTCTTCAAAACCGATACAGACTGATTGACTCGACTCTAACTAAAAAAAGGTCAATAGAAAACCCAACATGACCTCTACTACAAACTTGTCGTTATCTAAACCTAGAATCTAACTTAGTATGGAATAGGCCCACTGGACCTCAATGACTGTGATGCTCATATCCATAGGCAATGAAAGAATTTCAGAATGATGTTCAGGTTTAACAATTGTCTGCAAAAATAGGGTTTTGACCTCGGGGGGACATTCTCTGTAAACTGTAATTAATTTCTCTTCCTCGAAGGGCTCAGATGTTGCTGTGGAAGACTTTGGTTTATCGAGGGAATGTTGAATTGATGGGTTATCTACTCTGCACAGGACCTTTGACCCTAACTTATTCAAAATGACCCTTTCTTCCTACGAGCATTGTTGTTCACACCAGCTTATGAATTATGGGAAAGGGAATGCGATTTTGATGGTGTAAAGGACTATGGAGGCTTGGGCCGCTTCAAGGAAGGGTATTCCTTTCCTGACATTATCTAACAAATTGGCTCTGGATACGGAAATGGGTGAGACGGTTATCTCTGTGTCAAATATACCAGAATCCCTGTCAATTAGGGTTTCTTCTATACGAGCAAGTTCTTGTTTTGTTACGAATAAAATGACATGATTCGTGGGCATGGTAAAAAATACCTATGAATGGGAGGATGCTGTGCGAGTTTGGTTCGTTGTTGAGCTTCATTTTGAATGGAGCATTTGCACCAATTTTCAAACATTCAAACAATTTTGAAATACCATAAAATAATGACCAGGGCCCTCCTTTTATACACGCTTTTCGATATCAGGGGTGAGGCAAAAATGGTTTTGGGTAAACCGCTTTTCTCCCCGATGTACTTAAGGTGGTGCCACATGTCTTCAAACTAAAACCATGGTATTTCTCTCAGCCCGCTCTCGATTGATTAACTTTCGTGTTATTTCCTCGCCTGATACGTCTCCTGACCGTCGATCTGGGTTGTTTGAGATCCGTGTCCCGTCGAGCCCCATCAAATTTCACCCCTCCACTTTATTTATCCCTTTTTCGGTAGGTGTGACCTTGTCCTCCAAATTTATCGCATCTCCACACTGCTCTAGCCCTTTTCTAAATCTGGAACCTGGATTCCATCTAAGAATGTTATGGTGATAACAGGATAAAATAATTTTACCTTAAAAATCACCAAAATTTTACACAAACTATATAAAATCCTTAGAAATTTGAATATTTTTACAAAAATATCGCCAAACATTTTATAGTTGGCATATGAAGGATTACTAAGAATCTCCAAGATTTCTACATTTTAAAATAAATTTCCATCCTTAAAATCATCCTTACATGCCATGCCTTTCCTTTCCTTTCCTTTTCTACACTTTCCTTCACTTTCCATACCATGCCTTGCCTTGCCATGCCTTCCCATGCCTTGTCTTCCCATTCATTCCCATGCCTTTCCTTCCCAAGCATTTATTTCCTTGCCATGCCTTCCCATGCCTTTCCTTGCCATGCCTTGCCTTTCCTTGCCCTTCATTCCCATGCATTTCCTTTTCTTGCCTTATCGTGTCATGCCTTTCCTTGCCTTGACTTTCCTTTCCATGCCTTCCCATGCCTTTCCTTTCCTTTCCATGCCTTTCTTTTTATTTCCTTTCCTTGCCATGCCTTGCCTTGCATTGCCTTGCCTTTCCTTCCCATTCCTTTCCTTTCCTTTCCATGCCTTACCATGCCTTCCTATGGATTTCCTTACCATGCCTTCCCATGCCTTCCTATGGATTTCCTTACCATGACTTCCCATGCCTCACCATGATTTCCCATGATATGCCTTTCCTTGCCTTTCCTTGAATTTCCTTTCCCTGCCTTCCCATACCATTTATTTCCACTCCTTCCCATTCCTTGCCTTTCCATACCTTTCCATGCCTTTTCTTGTCTTGCCTTGCCTTTCCTTTCCTTCCCATGCCTTGCCTTGCCAATTTGGTTTGGGGGAATAAAATCCAAACCGAGTCGCATACTGAATATCTGTAAGTTCCCACAAGTTTTTTTGGCCAATTCCCATGCGACTACACTACCCACAAATTCCTAACATAGTGTTCTTAAAAATAAACCTCCTCTTCATAAATTGCACTATGCCTCATTGCAAAAAACCCTAGTGTTGGAGATACTCTAACAAATAGTTTTCCAGTGGACAGAATGACAGTGGAGGGGCCTGATCCATTTGGATATCAATGGCCACCCACCTATTCCAACTATTTCACTTACAGATTTCATCTTGGTAGTTTCAGTTTTCATCTTGGCAATTTTTTTCTAGCGTTTTGGGTCCTAAACTTCTAGGGTCGTTTTGGGGCCCTAAACAACATTTTTTGGGCCCGCCATAGTCACACTATAGACTAAGTGAAATTGTGATGGCATAATTCATATTCTTTGGATAGACCTTTCCAATGGGATTTTGTGCATCTAAAACAAATATCGTATGCAAAAGTTACGACCCCGAGAAGTTGTGGTACTAACTTACCCCAACGGGGCCCACATGACTTTTGGTGCTTCATCTCCTAGGGTTAGGTTTTAGGATTTCTAGGGTTTTTGAATTCATGTTTGATGTAAAAAGGCCTTTGGAGCCTCATTGTAATCATGTTCTTGCAAATAATCACAATCGTCACATCTCTTCTCAGAGATAAGCCTCCACCATTCTAGCAAGCTTGTTTCAATATGCATTTTATAGTTTCAACATATTTCTTTATTAATAGAATCCAATTTTTATTGTATCTCTATTATTGTTCATTGAATATTTGTGTTAATAATATAGATCTATATTCATTTCATTCTTCTCATAAAATCTGGATCAACGGTATCATAGTAGTCTTCTCCTTGTTGTTCTTAGTGCATGTCCCTGACGAGGTCAGGGTACAAAGAGTTGGATCTCAAGCTTGTTTATTTTGATGACAAGAGATCTCACATGCCCAAGTGACCTTCCATGGTGGGAGAAAATAAATATGATGGGATAGGAGATCCTTTCAAATTATTGCTCGAGGAATCCCTCATGCAACAGAGGAAAGAGATGATGGATAGTTTTGCGTAAATCCTTCGACAACTACAAACAGGTAACACAAGTTCCTCGAGCAAAGGTACTTCCCCCTTCAAGGTAAAGATAAACTTTTATATTCCTATATTTTAAGATCATATAGATGCAGATGATGTAGAAAAATGGTTGAATCTGCTAGAAGGGTATTTTCCTGTCCATAACTTTTCGAATAGATAAAGGATTACATTTGTTCTCCTCAAAGTCGTCACCCATGTCAAAGATTGGTGGGATACTTTCTGTGATAAAAAGGCAACATAGGAACCCTCATTATTTACTTTTCACTCACCTTGGAGTCCTTCATGGATGTTGTTAAGGAAAAATACTACCTTGTTGGAGGTTATGATGACCTATATACAAAATGGACACACTGCGGCAGGAAAGGGACCAAACAATGCCAGAGTTCACAAATATCTTCCATGCCTTGTGCACCAAGATAGGTATAAAATATTCTAAGTGGCATATGGTGCTCAAGTACCACAATGGTATGCATTGATACATCCATACCGAAATGTATTTTCCAGGCATCTCGTCCTTGGGCGCGACCTATTGATATGTTTTCAAAATCTAGCAAAAGCTTAAACAAAATACATGAAAGTTTGGGTCTAGGAACCCCTCACAATACAAGAAGAGAAAGGGCAGCCCCAACCCACAGAAAAAAAGGGCAAAGAAAATATGGATAGACTCAAGACAACCAGTCTAAGCAGAAAATAAAGAAGGGCAATGGAAAGACAAAGAAAGACACTGGGAAGTGGTGTGACTTCCATAAGAGCCCCCAACATAACACTGATGATTTCCGCTCAAAGAAGTCATTGGTGGTTGAGGTGAAAGCATATGAATCAGATGCGGGTTCTGACTCTAATTCAAAACCATAAAAGGGTAAATGGATTATTGACGTGGAACCCAATGCCACTGTTGTTACCACCAAGATCCATCGCAGTGAAACCGATGAGCCAGAGGAAGGAAAGTGCCTCTTTCATTCATAGATGTGGGTGAAGGGTACTCCACTGCACTTCAGCATTGATAGTGGTAGCCAGAAGAACCTCATCTCAGAGGATTTCGTCAAGCGACTAGCCTTGCTGACAATGCCGCACTCGTAGCCATACACCATCGGATGGCTCCACCAAGGAAGTGATCTTCACGTCATCCAATAATGTTTCCTTTCCTATCGCATCAAGCCCTTCAAAGATGAGGTATTGTGTGATGTTTCTCCCCTTGAAGTTTTTGATGTTATTTTGGGCCAACCTTATTTATGGAAAGGTCATGTTATATATGAGTATAGGCCTTGTAGTGTTATTATTACCCTGGATAGGAAATTTTATAGGATACCCAAGGTAGTCCCACCTACTATCATTTCTTTGATCACTGCCAAGAAATGCAAGAAGTTCATCTCTCAGACAGGGAAGTTTGTCTTCTTGGTGATTCTCTCTCAAAGTGAGTGGAAGGTTGCAGCCACATCGATGTGTTATGAGGAAAATCACTCCATGGAAAAGGGTAAACCACAACAGATGGAAATGACTGCAAAAATCAAATCTAATCTCAAGTATGTTATGTAAACAAAGATTCTAACAAGACAAGATAAATATCCTACCTCGTCCAGACGTTCGATGAAGTCCATCGTTGAGCACTTGACTCAAAGATATATACCTACAACTTGTCCTCTAACAACCAAGATACACAAGCATATGGTTATAATATATAAAGTTAGCACATATAATAACATAATCCATCAATATTCATAACAAATACGCCCATGGAATAACAATTCAAATATTTTCAAGACATTAATTGGACGAGAAAAGAGTATATCTATTAAAATATGATCAACAAAAGTGTATGAGTGACAAACTTCAGTGTCGGAACATCTTAGAACTGAGAAACTAGGTCCCTTCCAATTGGACCTCCACCAAAGGCAAGCTCATATAAGAGAGGCATTGAGGTTCTCCATCAAAAAAGGAAGAGATTGGGGGGTGAACACAATGTTTAGACTTTAAAGGACAAAGGGATGCAAACTCAATATGAAGTGAATAATTTCTCCAAAGAAACTTTTCTCTCAAAAGTTGAAATCTTCTCCCTCTTCCACAGCTTGGATATGGACCATTTATAGCCTTCAAATGGAATTGAAGGGACGATTCAGAACATTTCCAGTATATGGAAGGTCAAGGATCACAGATCTTGTGACGTTACATGGAAACCCGACACCATTTTTTAATTTTGGGAAGAAAACCCGATGTACATGGGTTGTCATGGTGCAACCTATGTATATGCATGTTGTATAGCTGTTAGGGTGCGTATATGTGGAAAATATGATTTTTAGCTCCGAGAATTGAAAAAAGGAACTTCAAGTCTGCATAGGGAAATGGAAAAGGCCTTCAAAGAATGTTGCATGGGGTGAGGAAAATCTTGCTATAATAGATTCCCCCTAATGTGTGAGGTCAGAGGATTATCTGTGATGGCCGAAATACATTATAATTCCCAGAAGTGGAGTAATGGAGACCCAACTGGATGAACTAGTTACTCATAAGAATATTACAATCCATAATGACTTTGTACACATGGCTACCAATTTGAATTACACTGCAAATCCATGTGGAAAGATACCAAACAACTATTCATGGCCATGAATAGGAAATGCAAAGGTAGATACATGCCATAGGCTGTCATAGTCATGAACAAGGCCTAGTGAAAACTAGTCTCAAAATCAATCTGAAGATATCGATATACAATGGAGTATAATGTGATCTCACATAATCACTGAAGTCATATAGGTATTGGTCTAATGAATGATAGAAACAGCTTAGGAAAGCTGGGAATATGAACTGATGTCTTAAAGTCTTTTATAGGATTCGCCAAAGGTGCAAGTCTACATCATCTGAATAAATGAGTTGATTTCAAACACAATGAGACTTTGTTTGATTATTGGTCATTAAGGTATATCGTTAAAAAATGTGAGACAACCTACCGATAGTGAAAGTAGGTATCAAGGCATCAAGTACATTATTACAAGTGTGAATAAAGGAATTGAGGTTGAACACTTGAAGAATCCATCAGTCAGGAGACATTGATGTATTCCCAACCATCGATGGTGAAATAGCCTGTCACTGATGACTGCAAGGCTCTAAGTACTCATAGGACTCTAGGCCTCGTTTCCATAATAGATGAGCCACATTCGATGGAAAGAGACCTGCTAAAAGGAGAGAGTTAAGGAATCTATCATCATTCAACATGAGTTACAAAGCAATATCTTGATGATTTGGAGGAAATCAGATGAAGATGATGTTCACAAACCATCGACCCCATGCATCTCTCACATGCACCAGATGCAAGTAGTGCACGAAAGAGACCCTCTGAATAGAAACCAATAAGGAAAATGGTCGACAAAGGCGAGGAAACCACCAATAAGTATAATGGCATCCAAGACATTGCACGAATCCTAATGTGTGAATAGATTTATTTTCGTCGAACACAAGGGAAACCCCCCGGTCAATGACCAATGAGGAAATGTCAATTGTTAGGCTCAAGATTACCTACCCATAATAAAAGTAGGACCAGGGTGCATGATAGGACTATATATTCATGTAACTCTGAGACACACTAAGGGTATGGCCTACATGCAAATTCAATAGTTTTGAGAAATGGCTAACACAGGATTATAGACATCCTTTGAACGAGAGCATTAGACATATGGAGGACTCTAGCAGCATAGAATTAATAATGAAACTTTGTGATGCAGGAGGCACCAATCAAACTCTCCATAGGGACTCGAAGAGTAACCAGTCAGATGAGTAAACTCTAAGTAATGATCTCATGTTCCTAAGGTCATGCTAAACCCAAACTTTGGATGACAAGTGGAATCAAAATTTTGTGCTCTTTTCAAAGGCGACACGACTGCTGCCAACATGAGATAATATTATTTTCCCACCCATATTTTTTTGTTTTTTCATAGACAAATGAATTATATGATACAAGAGAGGAAATGAGTGTCGCGTGCGAGAAATTGGTTCCAACAATGGAACATACCTATGCTCAATGCAAGGAGGTGCATGCAAGATAAGGACACTCTTGAGAATGTTTCCTCTTAGGGTATAGGGTGTCAAGTTTCAAAGGATATAAAGAAGGCTTTGCTTGGCTGATGATGCAAACTGTTGAGGTAATAGGATTATAGCAATAAATCAAGAACCAACAATAGGCTCAATACTGCAAACAGGATAATGCAATGCAATTACAACTTAACGCCAAAGAATGTCCTTTTTCGAAAATTTAGTCCCCTAGGCCCAAAAAAGTATAAAACAATATCCATGATAACTCTTCTAGCCACTAGTGACTAGAGTATTCCTTTCACAAAATTAGTCTACTTGGTCTGAAAAAGGGGTAAAATTACACCAAATAGACGTCCTTTCAAATCCAATTAACGAGTGTGAAAGAGATAAGTTCAATCGAAAATATTTTATCTTTTTTATAGAGTCGGAAAAGAGCTTAACTAAGACTTGGGGATGTTGTTCTAAGCAGCCTATCATGGGGGAGGCCAGGGCTCCCATGCATGACTTTTGTCAAAAGTCAGCAACTCACATATAACTGACACAAACTTGGGAAACACCAATGCTTTCCAAGTTGAGGAGGATAAAATACTTGCAGAGGTTACCTTATCTACAATATATTGAAGAATGCCCCTTATCTGGAAGGGTGTAGAAGAAGGAAGTTGAGGCTATACAAGATCATTCCAATCAAAGGAAACCACTCTAAGACTTGGAGGGAGTGTACTCGAAGAGAGTTGAATTCTCCCTTGTTCAGAAGGTATAGGACTAGAAATTCTAAGGACATGGTCAAAAGACGCATCACCCCCAAAAAGAAGAGTGGGATGGGCTAAAGATTGCATCGACAATGTCACTTCCTTAGACTTGTAACTCTCCAAGAGAAGAGTGGGATCAGTCTAATATTGCATTGGAAAGACCACTTCTTCAATCGTTGGTTGAAAAGGATGCAAGACAACAAGGTCAAGAGACACATCACTCCCCACAATAGGAGTGGTGTCAACTGAATATTTCATCGGCACAACTGCTAGTTGAACAGGATGTGAGACAACAAGGTCAAGAGATGAATCACTCCCCACAACAGGAGTGGTGTCATCCAAATATTGCACTGGAATGACCGTTGTATCAACCAAAGAAGGATTAGAAAGTTTGGAAACTAAAGACGACTCAGAACCCGAAGGGCTATCAGACAAGGATTGTGCTTCTTGTACCACAACAATAGCAGGGAAAAAACGTGTTAGGTGACCTCCTTTACAAAGCATACAAAGTAATTTGGGCTTACATTCTATATGTTGAGGCTTCTCAATCATATGAATGCCCCCATCATGACTTGCAGTGGCTAGTGACATGCTCCCAGCATGACTTGCAGAGGCTAAGCTTGTCTTCAACATGACTTGCAGAGGTTGTTGACGAACCTCCAACATGACTAGAAGAGGTTGGTGATGAATCCCCAACATGACTAGCAGCGGTTGGTGACATATGTGTAGTGTGACTAGTAATGACTAGAGTTATGCCCCCAACATGACATGCAGTGGCTGGTTGCTAGTCTTCAACATTACTTGCAGAGGTTGTTGACCTATCTCCAGCATGACCAGTAGAGGTTGGTGATTTAATGTTAGTATTACTTGTAGTGACTGGAATTGTGATTCCAACATGACTTGCAGTGGTTGGTTGCGTAATTTGAGACCAAGGTTCCAGGAAATATTGCTTTTGAGAAATTGTGGGCCAGGAAGGGTTCTGGTATACACCATGGCCCTATCCACCAGGATGGTATCCTCCTCCAAACTGATTCATAAAGGGTTGTAAAGGAATATTCACCAAGGAAGCCACTTGAGAAGAGAAAGCAACATGAAAAGGGTTACTCAGGTGATGATACATGTTTCCCCTATATGAAGGAACTTCGTGAAGGGGGTTTCCCATACTATAAAACTGACTACCCCTGGATGAAACACCATAGGAAAGATGAAGGTCTTCCATGGGAAACGCATTTGAAGGAATCAACATAGCGAAATAAGGAGAGATGGGTGGGATGTAATAAGTAGAATGATCACCCATTTGAGCACTTTCTCCTAGGAAAGTGAAGCTAGGATTGGATCCATAGGAAGGAAAATTCCAACCTCCTACTGTAAGATTTGGTTGAGGGATATGATTCCCACCAAATGAAAAGGGAGAATAAGGCACTACTACATTGGGCGCAAATTACGACGGTTTAAAATTTCGTCGTATTTTTTTTTCTTTTTTTAGACTAAATATACTCTTTTTTTTCGAGGTCCAACTGTTGGTCGCTCTAGTGACCAACATTCCACATTGTTCATTATAACGACTAAAGTTAGTCGGTAGAGAGACCAACCACTAGTTAGTCGCTATAGCGACTAACTTTAGTCGTTATAACAACCAACTATGGCACGTGTGAGATTCAAACAGTCATTTATGAAAAATCAATCCTATATATATCTCAGTTACGACAAATTTTCTATAGTTGCGAAAATCATTTTCTACAGTTGCGAAAATCATTCGGGTGTTCTGATGCAATGGTGTTCTGGTTTTTTATGAAATATTGATTTCAATTCTCTTTCAAGAAGAAAAACATTGAATTGATCAGACTCTACATAACTAATATTTTGAAGGCCGATACTTGAAAAAAAATTGTGTGATTTAGTAATTTGGTGCTATTGAACTATTTTATAGTTTATTTTCACTCCTTAAATCAGATTTTATGGTTTATTTTAACTCCTTAGAAAGATTTTATGGTTTATCCACTTTTGATAGAGTAAAAAGATTATTGATTCAACTACAATCACTCTAATTAGATTCAATCACTCTAATTTTTTTCTTATATTTCATGGAACTTCTTGAATATCTAAGTATCCTTACCTTAGTAAATTTACATTTAGGGTTTCCTCCTTGAGTTGGAAAAGAACCAACTAGAAGTGAAGAGCAATGGCTTTTTTGGTGATATTGGGCATCAGTACTCTTGTGTATCCCTAAAGCTACCCTAATTTTTATTAGGGACTTAATATTATATAGTGTGATTTTGGGTGATAATAGATCCACCTCCTCTTATTAATGGAATATTGTGATTTC
>ML784291.1:616900-627586 GCA_009831015.1 Picea engelmannii | reverse complement strand
CTATATATCATTCATCTTCTTCTTCATCAAAATCAACATCGTCAATATCATCTTCATCATGAACATTGTCATTTCCCCAATACCCAATCTATCTAGATTCAACAACTATAATTAAAAACAACACTAAGATTACATGAAAGAAAGAAAAAAATAAGAGATCTATAGTACAAATCACTCACCACATGTAGGAATATCATTGATCTTCTTCTTCATCCAACTCATCATATTTTGTATCATCATATGGTATTTCAGAATCATCATCGAATGGATTGGCCATATCAACATCATCATCACTACTGTCATAATTTTCCATAATATCATCATCAAATATAGCGTCATTGAGAACATTATCATCTACATCATATGGTCGATATAAATTATCATCTACATCATATGGTGGAGCAATCGATCATGCCCCTAGACCCAAAACTAGGATTCACATAAGGCGACGAGACAAAGGATGGCAAGTGCAGAGACATTTTTGGCATACCAAGAGAAAAATTATCAGAGGCCCAAAGTATTGGTTGAGTATCATGATTTGACGTACCACTCGAAAATACAAAAGGATTTGTCCCCATGGAATGAGAAAATACCATGGGTTGGGTAGCGCAAATTGAGGGAGTCATAGGGGCTCCACTGACCATAGCAATGAAAACTCATGACACAATAAAAAATCCTAAGGCCAACTAATAATCAAAGAGCACAACAAAGTAAAGAAAAAGGGCCAATGCACACAAACATGATATAATGCCTGAAGAGGGGCCTCCCTCACTAGAGTAGGTATGTCTCATCAAAGGGAGGCCTAAGACTCCCTTGAAAATATTGGAGGTATCGGAAAAAGTTATAAGGGCCCTCGTGGGATTAATAATGTAGTCGGTCAGATCCCCCTGGAGAGGTAATCCTCCATAAAGGTTGTGTGTTGTTCGACCCTTATATTACTTAGGGTACCTGTAGAATAACCCCTGCAAGTAACCTATGTGGCTACCAATGTCAAGCAACTAAATCCACCACGATATAACCAATGCGTAAGTGAATATTCTTAAGTTAGTTCCACCGTATGGGCAGGGTAACAAAGCCCAAAATCTCAAAAGAACGGCCTCTCACAGAGGTAAAGGTACTAGAAAGACCCCCATATAAGAATAGATCCCCAGAAATATCTCTAACACTAAGAAGGTTTTAGAGGGATATCTCCGCAACCAACTTCACACGACCTCGTACTTAACTCTGGTGTGAGTGGAGCCTCCTCACGTCACTAATTACACAATGGATTTCACCACTCCCTGGTCAGACACATATGTTGAGTTAAATAGCCTTGGAGAATTTTACTCACAAAATCCTATTCCAAGGCTTTATACCTTAAGTTAGGTTGTGTACCCTGAAAAATAAAATCGTTTCTAATCAATTTTAAATTTATCAGTGTTACTTTTAGTGGATTTGTTTACTCAAAAGATGTGGTCTTGAAACTGATGATGTTATGACTCAACAAGTAAAAGAAATGAATATCAATATAATGCAAAGTCCTAACTTCAATTCTCAACAAATGATAAGCTTTTCAAAATGAAATTTTAAATTCAACTCCACGATTTCAAATAATATGTAATATTTCCATACATGTATCAAGATCAATAATAAGAACCCAAAAGATCAAATGTCATAATGAAAAATATATATTTTTTGTATTTTCAATATAAATAAATGAAAATGAAAGGAGTGAACCACAACTTGATGTATAGATCCTACTGTAAGAAAAAAGAGACAAACCAAGAAGGATATCAAGAAGAAAACACCTAGCCCAAGATACAAGGACAAACAATGAAAAATATGATGAGAAATAAAAACCACCAAAAAATTCAACCAAAGAAAGGTTTCTTATCACTCTGCAGGGACTCAACAGTTATGACAAAGACCCGAGAAGACTCGACAATCATCAAAACTCACCCAACAAACACCAAACTCAACAATCAAGAAAAAAGAGATGATGTGCGCGACTGTCTAGGAAAAAACCGTGTATGTACGCGCCCTATAGAATGACATCTCGCGTATGTATGCGTTTGTCAAGAGAAAAAACGTGTATGTGTATTAAAACACATCTAGGTTAAGGATAAGGCCAAGAAACTCAAATTCAAAATGAAAATAGGATGTCAAGTAATCAAACGACAAAGAAACTCAAGCTAACCAAGAGAAATCTAAGGAGAAAAACACTCCAATCCCCGAAAAGAAGAATCAATCCCCGATATAGTCGCCAATTCTGTTACGAAGAAAATCACTCTATGGAAAGGGGTAAACCACAATAGATGGAAATGAATGTAGAAATAAACTCTAATCTCAAGTAAGACAAGATAAAGAGCCTATCGTTCGGACGTTGGATGAAGTCCATCGTTGAGCACTCGACTCAAAGCTATATACCTACAACTTGTCCTCAACAACCAACATACGCAAGCATATGGTGATAATATATAAAGTTAGCACATATAATAGCATAATCCATCAATATTCATAACAAATATGCCCATGGAATAACAATTCAAATATTTGCAAGACATTAATTGAACGAGAAAATAGTATTTCTATTAAAATATGATCAACATAAGTGTATGAGAGACAAACTCATGTGTCAGCATGTCTCAGAACCGAGAAACTGAGTCCCTTCCAGCTAGGCCTCCACCACTTTAATCGTCCACCAAGGGTAAGCTCATATAAGAGAGACAATGAGGTTCTCCATCAAAAAGCGAAGAGCTTGGGGGTTGAACACTATGTTTAGACTTTAAAGGACAAAGGGATGCAGACTCAATATGAAGTGAATAATTTATCCAGAGTAACTTTTCTCTCAAAACTTGAATTCATCTCCCTCTTCCACAGCTTGGATATGGCCCATTTATAGCCTTAAAATGGAACTGAAGGGTTGATTCAGAACATTTCCAGTGTATGGAAGGTCAAGGATCATGGATCTCATGACATGACATGGAAACGCGACACCATTTTTAATTTTGGGCATAAAACTCGAAGTACGTGGGATGTAATGGTGCAACATGCATATATGCATGTTGTATAACTGTTAGGTCATGTATATATGGAAAATATGATTTTTATCTCTAGGAATTGCAAAAAGGGTCTTCAAGTCTACATAGGGAAATGGAAAAGTCCTTCTGAGAAAGATGCATGTGGTGAGGAAAGTATTGATATAACACCATGGCCTCCATGGTCGATCTCTCCACGCAACAGAAGCAAGTGGATAAGGTAATGGAAGAATGCAAAGACATCTTCTCCTTACCCACTGGGGTACTTATGCATTGTCAAATCAATCATTCAATCGATCTGACCCCCAACGCACTGCTACCCAATGGGCCAGTGTATCATCTCTTTCTATTAGAGAACAAGGATATTACGTGTCAGATCCAAGAACTACTCCAAAAGGGGCACATCCGACTCATCTCATCACCATGTGGAAGCCTAATCGTGCTTGTGCAGAAGAAATACGGGACCTGGCGACTCTGTATCGATTACCGGTCCCTAAATAAAATCACAATCAGGAACTGGTACTCAATTCCTAGAATCGACGATATCCTTGACCATCCCAAAGCGGGAAAATACTTCAGTAATATTGATATGAAGTTTGGCTACCATCAAGTCCGCATAGAGCAGACATATGTATGGAAAACTGCCTTCAATTCTAAAGAAGTTATTTTTGAATGGTTGGGAATGCCCTTTGGTTTGATGAATGCCCCAACAAATTTCATAAGGATGATGGATGATATCTTGCAAAATTTCACCAATTATTTTGTGGTGGTGTATCTGGATGACATCCTCATCTACAACAAGATTTGGTTTGAACACTTACAGCATATTCAATAGGTTTTTCACACTTTTTGGCAGCACAAGCTATATGCAAATTTGGAAAAATGCTCCTTCGGCATGGACAAGGTCCAATACCTAGGACACATTGTTGATGAGAATGGAGTGCATGTGGATCTAGATAAGATCCTGGTGATTAGTGACTGGCCAGCCCCAACCACACTCACTGATCTTAAGAGATTTTTAGGCCTTGCCAATTTCTATTGCAGGTTCACGCTGGGATTATCCCATATTGCATGTCCCTTATCCAAGTAACCAAGGGTGGTGTTAAGGAAAATTTTGTTTGGGGCATGTCACAACAATAAGAGTTCTATGATTTGAAGCATTTCTTGTGCTCATCCCCAGTGATCTCATTACCCGACCTGCAACAACCCTTTGAAATTGAGACAGATGCTTCAAACTATGTTGTGGGCACAGTTCTCACTCAACATGAACACCTTGTGGCCTATCATAGTTAGAAACTATCAGATGTCGTATGTAAGTACCCTACTTATGAAAAAGAAATGTACTCCATTTTGTAAGCCTACCACTAGTGGAGCAATTACATTCTTGGGAAGGAGACAGTCATCCACATCGATCATAAGCCATTGCAGTTCATGTAGACATAAGGAAAATTGCAGATAACCACCATCAGAAGTGATCCACATACTTGCAGCAGATCCATATCAACATCAAGTATAAGAAAGGAAGAACCAACCACATCGTTGATTGCCTCAAACACCCTCCAGTTGTAGCACTCACCATGGTACTAAATTCCTACGACCACGAGACCTCCGGGTGTCCCCAACTCTATGAGAGAGATCCTGACTTCTTCACCACCTACCAGATCCTCGGTACAAACACATTTGTCATTGATTTCCATATTCAAGACGAGTTGTTGTGACATCTGGGACATCTCTATGTTCCATCAAGCGAGTGAGTGAAGTTGATTTGGGAATCCCACTACAGTGGGTTGGAAGGACACTTTGATGTAGAAACGATAGTGGTAGTGTTGTAGCAAGATTTCTATTGGCCGAAACTTTGACAGGATGTCAACAAGTATATTAGGTCCTGCATTGCCCATGCCATTTCCAAACTGACCATTAAGAAACAAGGGATGTACACTCCTATGCCTACTACTGAAAGGCCCTGGGAATCCATATCGATGGACTACATGTCGGGCCTTCCATCAACCAAGTGGGGAAATGACTGTGTTTTTGTGCTGGTTGATCATTTTTCCAAAATGGAAATTCTATCCGCTTGCAAGAAGAGAATCACAGGAGAGGTCACTACCAAGATCTTCTTCAAATGAGTGTGGGTACATTTTGGGATACCACAAATCATCATCTCATATTGGAACAGTCAGTTCCTCATCACATTATGGTCGAGCCTCTGGTCACTATTGGACACCAAGCTCACTAAATCCACTTCCTTCCACCCCCAGACAGATGATCAAACTAATGTCGTCAATCGGATGATCATGGATATCCTATGCATGTGCAATTCCAAGCATCCCCACACATGGGATGAGAGTCTTCCCTATGTTCATCACAACTACAATAGAGCCCTACATATCTCAAACGGACATAACCCCTTTTAGGTGGGGTTGGGATTTCAACCATTGGATCCTATGGATATTTCACTACACCTTGCAATCACCCAGGTAGAATTTTTCCATGCTCAAAATAAAGCCGACAAAGCTACCAGGTTCATTGATAGGATCCATCACATCCGCCAATAGGTTCATGATATTTTACATAAGTCCAATGCCAAGTACAAGAAACTCCATGATCAATATTGGGTGCCACACAATTTTTAGGTGGGAAATAAAGTTTGGTTGCACTTGCAGAAAGAACACCTTACAAGACCCCATCAGAAGCTTCATCCACTTCGCTATGGAACTTACAACATCACGAAGGTTGTGGGTGATAATTCTTTTGAGCTCAACATTCCCCCTTCCTTGGATTGCATCCAGTATTTAATGTGGACCTCCTTTGACCATATTTTCCACCATTATTGGACACATCAGAGATAGCAGAACAATTAACAACCACATAGCTCAACCCTAACTGCATGGACCATGAATCCACTGATCATGTCATAAACACACAGGTCAAGGGAACTCACCAACAGAGTATCCAACTTTATCGGGTTTTCAAAGCAGGGAAGCTCCTGCACCAAGGCAAGTGGCTCACCCAGGGCCAAATTCAACAAAAATTTCCTCATCTTATGGAGGAACTCAACACAATGGAAACCATTTCTTCCTAAAGGGGGAGGATTGATCCAGGTGTATATCGGTGGCCACCCACCTATTCCAACTGGCTCACTTACAAATTTCATCTTGGAAGTTTCATTTTTCATCTTGGCAGTTATTTTCTATCTTTTTGGGTCCTAAACTTCTGAGGTTGTTTTAAGGCCCTAGATAGCGTTTTTTGGGCCCCCCACAGTCACATAATAATCAAAGTTAGAGTGTGAAGGCATAATGTGTAGTCCTCATATAGACCTTTCCAACATGCTATCGTGCACCTAAAATGAAGATCGTATGTAAAAGTTACGACCATGGGAAGTTGATGTACTAACTTACCCCAACGAGGCCCACATGACTTTTGGTGCTTCATCTCCTAGGGTTAGGTTTTTGGATTTCTAGGGTTTTAGAATTCATGTTTGATGTAAAATTTCCTTTGGAGCCTCATTGTACTCATCTTCTTGTGAATGAGCACAGTCGTCACATCTCTTCTTAGAGTTAATTCGCCACCATTCTAGCAAGCTTATTTCAGTCTGCATTTTACAGTGTCAACATATTTCTTTATTAATAGAAGACACATTTTACTGTATCTTTGTTATTTCTCATTGAATATCTTTGTTAATAATATAGATAGATATGTATTCATTTCATTCTTCTCATAAAATCCGGATCAGGACCCCACTAGGTGAAACTCGGTGCTTTGAATCCAATGCAACTGACGGTTCATCCATCTGATTCATGGTTTGAGTTTTATCACGAGTTGCAACTCACCTCCTCAATCCATTTAGGGACATGTGTCCAATTTGGTCTGAGGGCATAAAATCCAAATTGAGCATCATAATGGAGTTTTGTATGCTCCTGCAAGTCGGTTTGACCAAGGCCCACATGAATACACTACCGAAAAATGCCCGGCACAGTGTTCTTGAAAATCGACTTCCTCTTCAGAAATTGCACTATGCCTCATCGAGAAAAACCATAGTGCCATATATACTCCAACAAACAATTTTTCAGTCGACGAAATGACAGCAAAGGGGCCCCACTAGTTGAAACCTGGTGCTCTGGATCCAATGCAGCTAACATTTTTTCCATCTAAGTCTCAGTTTTATTTGTATCCTGAGTTGCAACTCTCCTCCTCAATCCATTTAGGGACATATGGTCAATTTTGTATGGGGGAATAAAATCCAAAGTGAGTGGAATAATGTATTTTTGTAAGCTCCCGCAAGTATGTTTGGCCAAGGCCCATGAAAATACACTACCCACAATTTCCCGACATAGTGTTCTTGAAAATTGACCTCCTTCTGTGCTCTAACCCAAAAATTGGGTAGGAGTGTGCAATAAACTCTCATAGATGGTGAAGGGAAAAGAATAATGGTTTCAAGTCTCCCTAGAGGAATTTTGGTAGCATAGCATTACTTTCTATGGTGTTTCATGAAATGTAACCTCAAAACCTTGATTTGTATGTGGAAAATGATACTCATTCTAAGATCTAGTTTCCATGTGAAATCTATCATCCTATTGATAAAAATCAATAAATTTAGTGGACATTATGGAAGACTGAATAAATGTTATTAATAATTGATGGGTTTAACAAAATTTACATATACCCACTACACAATATAAACAAACATGATTGTGTTATTGAGTCATTGACTATTCTTTTTGGCATTTATGAAGGGTTACACATAAATCAAATGATTTTATATATGTCATGCATAGAAAGAGGGGAATTATGTGCATGCCCTAGAAAATTGTCAAATTATGGATTTAATCAACTAAGAAACTAACAACTATGCTTCTCAAAGGAATGTCAAGGGAATACTAGGGTCAAGGTTTTGTCCTAAGGAGACTAGAAATATTAGGACTTATACCTAGAGGAGAAAAAAAGACTTTTATCATGTATCTCTCGTAAGAGAATATGTTAGGGTTTTGTGGAATTTGAAAACCCTAGTGCTACCTAATTTTGTTGTTATCGAGAAGATAGAGGGAGTTGATCTTGTACAAGTGTGGGATACAAATGTAGGTTCCAAAAAGGACTTACCATTATGTATACTACCTTGTTGATGATCTCTAATAGAGTGAGCTATTGGCTAATATTATCTTTTTTTTTTCATCGCTAGGGTTTGAAGAGCCCGACTTCTAACAACCCATGATAAGATATTGGTAGGTGCATGTACTTCATATTATATATATATATGAAATGTTGGGGTTGTCCAAATGTTATGAACTTGTATAATTGAATTTTAGCTTATGTCATCTTTGTAATTGCGTAATTATAGTACTAGTTATGGAGGTTAATTTGACATTACATTGAGTTTATATTGTTAAGTAATTTACAAATATGTAGAAGATAAATGAGAAAGTTTATTTCTATAACAAATTGTTGTAATATGTCAGTTTTAGGTCACAATATTTTCAAGTGACCACTATTTGAGTGTGAATTGTCATTGGATTTAGATGGAGGATAATTAAATATGTAGTCCATGCATTGTTGGTTGTGAGTTAGAATATGGATATCCACAACATTCATGCAAATAATTTAAAAGGAATGATCTATCAATGATGTAGAGATACATGGTTGATTAGCAAGCAATGGTACTTGAGAACCATTAATTGTTTATGGATTGAGCACTTAGCAATATTTTCCACCATAAGATATTCCTTAATGCGTAATGCAAGTATTTATAATCACTCTAGAAAAAAAGCAAGGGATTAATACACATAAAATTCATACACTTTGAAATTCATGTATTCATCAACATAAAATAAAGAAACAACGAAATTCATAAAAAATGTGCCATGAAATACACACGCACACGCACGCACGCACACACACACACACACACACACATATATCATCTAAATTGTTCATTTTTACAAAATGGAAACTCATACCCAATTTACAAAGAGACAACAAGTGCCCTAACATAAAAAAACATCCATATGGATGCCTAGATACAAAATGGTATTAGTTGGTCAATCATTGACCACTACCACCCTTTCCACCCTCAATAGAATCCTATAAATCAATATTTCTTCTCTTGCTCGAGGAAGCACCTAAAGAGTTTCTAGGTCTGGACGTGCTTTGACGCTCTGGAGACTGCATAAAGAATAAACATTGTTATAAGTTTTTTTCCTCAATGAATTAATAAACATACAAAATGGCAATTTGTAATTTAAAATCCTGTAGAAACATGAGAAAATTTAAAATTTGAAGATGCCATAAAATAAAGAAATGACTATGGTGAATTTATCATATGTTACACATACGTGTGTGGGGGGTGCACCCAATGAACATGCTTTCTCTACTGCTTCATAAGTGGTGGGGCTAGGCACTAATGCATCCATCGACGTAGAGGGTCTACTGCTAGGATGTAACAATTACAAAACAACATACATAAAATATGATATAAATATACATAATACAAAATAAATATAGATACACATAAATATGAAGAATATAAAGAGGGTTATGATACTAACCTCCTCCATGAAGCTATGTTTTCCATTGGGCTCTATAGGTCCATAGCATGTCTTCCTACAACTCGTAGTATGAAGAGATTTGAAATTTTCATTTATTTTCAGCTAACTTTAATACTCAATAAAGTTAAATGTAACTTTAATAAGTTCGCCACTTCTTTTACCATTCAACAGGTTTGAACTTTTTCCATATTCAACACATTGCATATAAATAAACTTAAAAAATCAACATAATGTAATACAGCGTAATTAACCCTGATGTTGTTGTAGTATTTAAATTAATTAATTTAGTATTTAATGTTTTGCATACTGATATGTATATTGTTGGATGTAAAATAACAATATTCTATAATCCCATATTTATTACTTATCATTTATATAAAACATTCCAAATAAATTGTTTGCAGTTAGTTTATTTTTAGAAAGTGTTACAACAATCCAAATAAATTTAAATCTATTTAGTATATTATTAAAATTTTAATTTAAGTGGTCATTATTAAGTAACCAGGATGTTATAATATGGTTAATATTAAGTAACATGTAACAAGTCAATATGATTTAATGATTGATTCACTTTATTTTTTTATTTTGTCTACTAGATAGTAAATAGGATGTATTAAATGATTAAAATAAAAAAAGTTGCAATCCAAACCCTACTACATAGTCAAACATACTCACCGATTCGTTTTGGAAGAAAAGGAAGTCAAACAAAAAAATAGAAAACAAATACAGAGTCAACACGGCACTAAATCACTATCCTACAAGGTGTGATATCAATAGATGAATATGGAAGCAAAATAGGGTTTAGAGACTATGTTTGCAGACCATGGTTTTTTCTAGGGAAGTCTATGGAATCGAAATTTAGCCCATGCGCCCCTCCTTCTCCTCCTCCTCTCCCTCCTTCTCCCCTAATACCCTCCACTCTGTCGTGCGTGCCTCCTTCTCCCATGCTACCCTACCCTCCACTCTGTGTGTGTGCAGACGTGCAGCTATTCGGGCAAGTTGCGCCTCTCCCTCCTCTGTGTGCCCCTTCTTCTCCTCCTCCTCTCCCTCCTTCTCCCCTACTACCCTCCACTCTATCGTGCATGCCTCCTTCTCCCCTACTACCCTACCCTCAACTCTATTTGTGTGCA
>ML784291.1:578469-602579 GCA_009831015.1 Picea engelmannii | reverse complement strand
CGCGGAGGGCTCTGGATTCGACCTCTGGTGTTCTAGAGCACTTTCTTATATCGGACTGGGTGGTCGACATGACGCAGAAGAACCGGGCGGAAGAGGTTATCGACATGAGAATTCGCGATTCCGGAGACAGGAAGACAATAGATCAAGTTTTATTGTTGGCACTTCAATGCGCCCACCCAAGGGTTGTGTCGAGGCCCTCAATATCTGAGGCATTGCTCGCGCTCGAAGCTATATCTAACCCATTGTCGGGTGCCACAGAAATCCCATCGGAACTAGAAACTTACAACAACAGCAGAGGGGACTTTTCTTGGTTTCTATCTCCCGGGGGTCGCACAGACGAGAGCCTAAGTGATTGGACTAATTCTTCGGTTTGAAGATACACATATGACTCAGGTTTTGTATGACAACCACTAACAATTCTCGAGCTCCACATGATGCAGAGAAAATCTCTATAAACTCTTTAGGCCAATAAAACATTTACTTTAAGGTTTTATTACTTCAAGTCCCTATTATGTATATATCCCCCTATTATGTATATATATATGGAAGAAATCTATAAATCTATAGTTATTTTGTAAACAAGGGGGAGTTGCGGAGCAACAAGTCCTGTCAAGAAGGGAGATAGCAGCAAGAACTGTAATAGCTACAAGAAAGGAGATAGCAGCAAGAACTGTAATAGCTAGCTAGCAATAGTACGTGTAAAGATTGACTTTGTTAATTTTAAACTGAACTCTAGAAGATTTCCAGTGGATTAGCATGGCTCACTGCAAGCAGATTGTACTCAGTTAGTTAATTGTATTAGTAAACTGAGCTATATTTTTAAGATTTCGAGTGGATTAGCATGGCTCCCTGTAACTAACATTATTTAGTAGAATTGGCAAGCTAATTGTACTAGGAACTAAGCTATCTGTCTTCATAAAGAGAAGCTGAAAAATGAATGCTCTCACCCATCAGGATTAACTGTTTACTAAATATTGATAAGCTGCCTGAAATCATGTAACTTATACCTCTTCTTCTGAACATGGTCCATGTGATATTTCAGAAGTTGACTTCAACCAGCCCTTGTTTAAATAATGGTGATCTAAGCCTCTCATCTTCATGGAGTTTGTAAGTAAGTGAATCCGCTTAGTACTAATTCATGACAGAACCTGTAAAAAGGCTCTTTATGTAATCCTTATGTCAGAGCCGAACTACTTATCAGAGAGAAACAGGTATATAACATTATGGTATTTTGTATACCAGGGTACGTGACATCATGGCTACCAATCATATATTATTCCAATTTCTGTGGAGTTAACGATTATGAGAAATACCAGATTACCATGGATATACACCACTTGCGCTACACGACCTCTGGTTTTCTCACTCTTGACCGTCGTAATCCGATTCAGCTCAGCCTATCCGTACTAAGTGACGATGGGCTATTAGCAAATTACTAATTAAGCAGATCTCTTAATTAAGACTCTTTCTCTTAATTAAGACTCTTTTTTATGTATTAGTAAAATCCACATAGGTAAGTTCACTGAGCAATACTATTAATATTTCACTTAGAAATTCCTAGGCTGGTGAGCTACATGAAATAGTAAATCGAGTCTACTCTGATATTTATGAGTATATGGTTAATTTATAGTGAGCTTATAAGTTTATATAGTGCTCTCATATTCTAATAAAGGTCAGTAATAAAGGTATGAGTCAATAAAGGTATGAGTCAACTGACTCGCTGAATAAATATTAGTATCATGTTGTTAGGACTAGCACAGTCGTAAAGTGGTTGGTGTTGTGGTTGGTGAAAGTTTGGACAGCTGAAACCAGTTGAAACGCACATAGAGGTGAGGAAATCCAAAAGTTATTCTTAAATGTGGTAATTTCAAAGGTTAATCAGTTAAACGTGGCAATCATATGGTGGTACAGTAATTTCTTAATATGATTAGGTAAATGTTAAAAAGTAAACAGGTTAACTGATGCATTCAAAAATACAAGGAAGTTATGAAAAGTAAATCACATTCATTGATTTGGGAGGATGACTAAGAATATTCCAGCATTTTCAATTGTTCGCCATCAAATTAAAATTTTAGATTAAACGGTGATTAATTGTGCCCATCTCCAATAGGTATACGCTTTTCTTTTGAGCATAATAATGCCATGTAACCAGCAACTCTAGTACATGTTGCTTAAATAATCTAATCTAACTATATACTTAGCTCTAGTATTGGTTATACTTATATATGACTTATTCTAGATTTTCCATATGTAATCGTAATCACTAACAGAGTATTAATTTCTAATTAAGGAGCGTGGACATCTGTATAGTATGCGGGGTAAGATCAAGCTGTAATTATAACGCATGTAGAGTTAAACTAGTATGGTAAACAAACTATATACCTTGCTTGACTAGTTCTAACCCTCTTTTTATTCGTGTAATTAGAATGGTGAGACTATAACATTAATGTTATATAAATGTACAATGGAATTCATTAGACTTGGAAGTGTTGTACTCGCATTATTAAGCCGAAAGGCGTATACCTATTGACAATGAGCACAATTAATCAGTTTTTAATCTAAAATTCTAATCTAATGGTTAATAATTGAAGATGATGGCATATTCTTAGTCGTCCTCCCAAATCAATGAATGTGATTTAATCTTCATAACTTCCTTGTATTTCTGAATGCATATGTTACCTTGTTTACTTTTTAACATTTACCTAATCATATTAAGAAATTATTGTAGCACTATATGATTGCCACGTTTAAATGATTAACCTTTCAAATTATCATTTAGATTTCCTCAACTGTCCAAGCGTTTCATTTTTTGGCTACCTGTGCATTTCATTTTCTGTCTTTCCTAACCTATCCGCGCATTTCATTTTCGCCACGGATTTCAACTGTCCGCCCATTCTCTACCGCCGATTTCCTTAGTTGTCCCCACGTTTTCTACAATTAAAACATCCCCTTTCGGCGTTCTCAGCCGCGAAATAGCGGCTGTGCTAGTTTAAGACTTGTTCTTGTTAACTATTATTACCATAATTTAGCCTCGTATTCTATAGTTGCTATCCCATATGTTATTATTCGTACTAAGCTATGACCCTATTGATCTATTTTAATTACAGGCAAGGGGCGGGTTAACTAAGGACAGAATAATTGAGTAAATGTAGTAGTTTATATGGCGGAGTACCCATAGTATAGTACCAGTACTGATTAAGCTATTATGCCACATAAGCATATTGCAGTTACTCTTTTGTATGCAACAGTGACTCCATATTTACCACCTCAGTATCATTCAAGCTTACCTCATCATACTTTAATATGAAGTCCATGGTGCCATAGTTAAAACGGCTCTATAAACTTAGCTGCTTTCCAGATGGTTCATGCACACAATATTCTCCCGGGTTACACTCTAGCCTGTTTTCATTATCAGATTAAGAGGAAATAGACATGCTTACCAGAAAGGCCTGGAGTTTCAGCTTCATTAATACCAGGTTAGATAGCACAGTCATGAATGTGAATAGCAAGTGCTTATCATACTCGCACTTGCTCAAGCGAATGGAGGTAGTATGTGTTATATAATATAACATACGTGAAGGGCAAGTGAAGCTTTGAGTTCGTTCTGGTGAAATCAAATGTAAGTATCGCTATACGAATCTGGAGGGTTAGATTTTGTGTTCATTGTGAGGTGGAATTTTGGGCTCATCTTAGCGATTTTAAACATTCCTCCGATCATGATAAGGCTAATCAAATAAGAAGCAATGTTTCTTTCTTAAATTCTTCGTAATAGATGGAAACATATAAATTGGCTACGATGAACAATTCATGCAAAACACTTATGCTCTTAGACCTGGGTAGGCATGAATGAAAATTCATAAAAAAAAAAAAAGGGCCAATTGTAAACTACTACAATACAATTAGAACGAAACAAATCAAGATTGACCAGACCTTTTTCAAGTGACGAGTGTCCATCTAACGGTTAAGTCGTCTTTCCTCCATTTGTCATACCACGATTTTGCATGGGAAGTACGTGGAAATCATGCTATTGGTAGACAAGACTTGTTTCTTTAATTACATGGAAACATATGACCGGAATGGAACTTTGAGAAAGAAGCAATTCACTTTCATGCATCCAGACACCAACAGAATAAAGGCTTTAGAAGTATTGTGAATTCAGACACTAGTCAAAGCAAGAACTAGAAATGGGACAATCACGTTTTTTGTGACATCACAGAGCTTGGCAATGTTAGTGTGAGTATCAGTGGAAGGAAGGCCATCAGGGACATGACAGAGTGGATCATCACATGGTTACTCAAATTGGTCTTGTTAGCGTCTGCTATACGAGAGTGGCTGTAGTTTGTGCTCACAAAAATGATAAGGAATCCCTCGTCCACAAGCTTCAAGGCCACTTGCATCATGGGATTGATGTGTCCTTGTGCAGGAAAAGGAACGAGAACAATGTGGTGTCACTTATTCCTGCAACTGATATCCATTATTCCTCAACACTTTCTTTGTTCCAAATGTTCATGCAGTTTGAAGAAGGAAAGCGAAGAAGTCGATCATTCGAATTTGAAGAAGGAAAGTGAAGAAGTCGATCATTCGAATTTGAAGACGGAAAGTGTAGGAGTAGGTCAATCTTAAGATCCAGATCATGGCCAAAAATACAAATATGCCATTCAGATTTTTAAGATCAAAAAAATAATAAAAATCATACGGAGATGTCATTTCATGGTTTTCTTTTGTCATCATGTGAATGAAATGGTGAACTTGTTGAATGTTTCATAATAAATTGACTTACAATGCTTATGTGTTAATGCAGGGATACAAATTTGTTACACACACCAACTATGGAAACTAATTTTTTTTGTCTTTTCTTCGAGGGACAGAATCCTTGAATTTCTACGGGGCCTAGCGCAGACCATCCCTTCCCTTATCCTCCTCCAAGCCACCACAACCTGGCCTTAGCGCAAGCGCCTTTCGCAACTCGCGAGTTGGAGAGTCAAGGCTTGCGCTTTTGGCAACTCGCAAGTTGGAGAGTCAAGGCTCTCGACTCCTCTTTCTCCAAACGTCGATACCCGAGATGCCACACGAGTATGGCTCCCTCCTCACTAGCACTTGCTACATATAACTGTAGGCTAGGCCAAACACTAGCACTACCCGCAACTCGCGACTTTGCGAGTTGGAGTGTTGAGCCCTTGTGCTCCTCCTTTGCGAATCCCCGAGACACGAAAGGTCAACGTTACGTGGACTCTGCCAAAGCGACGCGTACACACCACTTGTCTCCTCTATTGTACTCTACTTATGAGTTGTGTCGCTGTCGACCGTCGCACGAGACCTTGGCTCTCGGCGTTTCATGACCTTAGTGATCAAGGTGCAACTTCTTCATCCTTCGAAACCTCGAAACACGATAAGTCAACAATGGGTTGACTCTTTCCCAGGTGACATGTGTCCACCACCGGTTAACCACACGGTCCCCACCTAACGGATGTGCCCTCCTTGATGGACGGCTACGATCAAATCGCGACTTCGTACATTGTGAGTTCGAACAGTATGTTCTTTGACCTTCTTGCTCTACAAGTCAGCGAAATGTTGAGCTCTCGCCACGCGTCCTCTACATTGGACGGCTTGATGTCCTCTTCGAAGAGTTTGGGATTTCATGACTCGCATGTTGTAAGGTCGACATGTGTCCAACTTGATATCTGACGGTCTAACTTCCCGTCAGAATTTCGTGTATCGCGCGTTCGAAGGGATCTCTACCTCTGTTTCCCCGAACGTTAAAATTCTCCTCTGGGCACGAAGCGTTAAGGTTATCCCTACTTCTGTAGATCTTACGATTGTTCGTCCTCATCTCTACGTTCCTCCAATATCGACCGTTTTTCCTCTGGAGCCTTCGCTGCTTCCAGTCCTTGAATAATTTCAGTCTCCAAAGGTTTCAAACCTTTGTCCCTTCCTCTGCAATCCACCTTGGTTTAAGGAACACTCTACAAGTGTTATCCCTCCCGAGCTTCCTCAGCTATGAAGGACTTAAGAGCCTTGCGCTCTTATTCTGGGCTTAACAAGCTTCGTCCTCCAAGGGACTCAAAATGATTAGGAAGGTTTACATGCATACATGAAACTGTGTTCACGGTCGACGAACA
This sequence comes from Picea engelmannii, assembly GCA_009831015.1. NCBI lineage: Eukaryota > Viridiplantae > Streptophyta > Pinopsida > Pinales > Pinaceae > Picea > Picea engelmannii. Next base: position 596,460 of record ML784291.1, on the reverse strand, counting down.
CACAGTTCGTGACTCAGGTTTATGCCACCACAGGATACAAGTATTTACAAGTATAAAACATATCCTAACCATATGATTTCTTACTAGCCTAATTATACAACCAAGCAGTGATAAAATGAATACAGTATATCCATTAAGAAGTCATGCACAATTCCTGCAACATACACAGTATAGCCAATTCATACACAGTTACAGATAAATTACACAGGGCAAGAGATCGCTCATCTATTACAGGTTGCCTCCAACCAACTAACTGTGGGTGTTCGTCCTTCCACCTGACCATAGGCACAGAGGCATTCATTCTTAGCACTCTGGCCACCCCCGTGCCAAGCCATGATATCACCAGGGAATTATCACACTTCTCGAGGGTTCTTCCTCCGTTTTCGCTTCTGTTTGGGTCATGTTCTCTGTAACCCAGATATTTCTCTCTCTCGGTTATGGCCTCGTCAAGGTTTCTGAAATGCTCCTCAGCATCAAGCTCACGGCCTTCAGTTCATGACTCGCTGGAGAGCTCTGGGCATCTCCCTTGTGGGCTTATGCTCTCTTTTTTTGTCCGGTGTCTCCTCTCCCGTGTGTATCCCTCTTACCTTGGAAGGTTTGCTGACCTATCATGTTCCTTCTGTCAGAAGGAAGCTCAGGTCTGGAGGTCCCTGTGGTACTTCGGGCTGACATCCCATGTTTCCATTCATTGGGGTGGTTGATAATTCAACCACCGGTCCTTTCTTCATTAACTGATTTCTCTCCTTGGGATCCAAAGGAGGTTGTCATCCTCATCAAGGGAAATTTGGGGTTATTTGTCATAATGAACCCTCTCTTATAGTTTTCACATTCTTCCTCTAGTGATATCATGGCCAGTACTTTCAAGGCTTCACCCCCACAGTCAGTTATTGGCAACTCAAACAATAATACATTTACATTTTCCTCTTGCATTAGCATGGAAATTCCTATTTTATGATTAATTACAAATTGGGGGAAATAGGGTGTTACAAAATTGATTGTGGAGAATTGCAGAGCAAATGCCAGGTAGCTCACAGAAATCCTGGAAAAGGCTGGAGGTGGGTGTGCATTCTTGCTAAAGGGCCCATCTGACCTCCTCTAAGGTGAAAACTCTCTAAATCTTTTTCAGTTTTGATTCCATATAAGTGATCATTGTTATCTCTTTGCATAATGCATTTCTATTTTGTTAGTGCATTTCAATATAGTGGAAAATGAGTGAATTCCAATATGCATTGTTATTTTCGTTGTCATTTTATAATTGCATATGAATTTTGTAATATGTATTTTAAATGAGGCAAAGAAATATAATGGGTAGCACCAAATGGTCAAGAGAGGCATATGGGGACGTGATAGACGATTCCTTTTAGCAATTGAAGGAGGGAGGAGGTATCTTTGTGGGCTACTGGAGATCCCATTTACCGCTTTATATAACAATTTTATATTACCACTTACACAACTCTGCTTTATATTCCCACTTACCGCTCTGTGCTGGCATGAACGAAGCTAGCATGAACAAAGTTGGCATGAGCAGGTGGAGAGGAAATTCAAAAAATATGAAATATGTCAAATTCTGAACACGCTACACATTACATCCCATTGTAAAGAGAAATGGTAAGCTATTTTGATATATATCACACCATGGAGGGGGAGATTTCTATTTCTATTCATACTGTCGTTGCTCCTATAGGATGGGATTGACAGAGGGGAAAATGGTCAAGCAATAAACCCGTGTCAATTTCATATTCATCTCCATGGATAGCAAGATCACTCAAGAGACCTACCTTCGACAAGAAGCGAGTTGGATCAGTAGGAAGTGTGCCCACATTGTCGACCCTGAACTGTATTGTATCGTGATGGGTACGGCTGCCAGCGATGCCCCCCTAAAGCAGGAAGAAGCAAGAAGGAAGAAGGATAACCAATCGCCATGCCATCTAGGTGGGCGTGCATTTCGTCTCAGCAATCCTGGCCAGCGATGCCATCTCCTACAGCACATCCATCCAACCATCCCAGTCAGCAGGACCACCAACCAACATAGTTTATAGAAATCCTAGAAAAGGCTAGATGTTTCAACACTAGAGGCGGTGTGCATTCTCATTGAAGAACAAGGGCATTGAGGCTTCAACAATAGAGGTGGGATTGCATTCTCGCTGAATGACAAGGGCCTTGAGGCTTCAACAATAGAGGTGGGCCTTGAGGCTTGAAAAAGATGCACGACAAGGGCTTTAAGGCTTGAACAAGATGCAGAACCAGTGGGAGGGACAAGAACTTGAGTAATCGGAATCAAGAGGGACAAGAACTTCAGTAATTAGAATCAGTGGGAGAGACAGGAACAATGAGACTGCGAGAGATGAGCAGTGAGACTGTGAGAGACGAGCACTTCAGTAAGAGAAAAGCGAAGATGAAACAATATTCACTATAAAGATGTAAAGATCATTATAGTGCTTGCAAGATACATGCAAGTGACCGGGTGGAGGTGAAGCTACATGCAAGTGACCATGTGGAGGTGAAGGGCAGGGGACAGTTGACATCTCAAGAGAGGCACCAAAGAAACTACCCCTCATAGAATATGTTTTATGTATTTGAAAACCTTAAGAATTTAATGTTTTGAGTTAATGTTAATGTGAAACTTAGCATTAATTCAAATTGCTTGCTACATATCCATTTTTTCCTCAATTTTCTCTCTAGTTTCCTAAGTTTGAAGCCAGATTGCCTCGATATGAGGCCAAATAAGGCCTCAAACTAAAAATTTAGGACAAAATCTTAAAAGATAGATGAATAATTGTATGAGACAGTTAAAACTTTGGGTTAAGTGGTTGGTTTTTGTGCCATACTAACAAAAACATTCAAAACCGATTACTACTCCCTAGCCCGAAGGGCAGGGACTAATAAAGAGAAATTGCAAATTGGGCCAAACAAAATATTAAAATATAAAATATTTACTTTGTCATTAAGTTTTTATTATTTAAATTAAGTTTCTATTATTAGTAGTACTACCAAAGCTACTATATCAATGATTTTTTTTTTTTACTTTACATTAGTTTGTTGTTGACCATAAATTTACTCTATTTTTACAAAATTAAACATTATAATATTGATTTTTTTTTAATTTAAAAAAAAATAATTAAACCATTTTTTTATTGTTATTAGTTAGTAACTTGAACCCCTTATTGAAAAGGTGCAGGCGAGCATGGACACATGTTTGCAATTTTATGTGAGGCACTAGCGACCAAAGAAAGTATGACAAATGGAAGGACATGTGTTTGCCATTTATTGTGAGGCACTGCCAGCCAAAGCTTCCATGAGAATGTGAAGTAGTTGGGACATGTCTTACATCCAATCGACAACAACGTCGTTGTCCAAAACTCCATGTTGAGGGATCTGAGGATGCTTGAAAATCAATTGCCTCTGTTCCCAGTACAACTCATTGAAATGAAAAGGAAATGAAAGGGACCCAATTCAATTCAATGAAAATACAAAGAACCAATTCAATTTATCAAAAATGCCAAGAAAACGAGAGTGAGTTAGCTCATTTCATTGACAATACAAAACAAAATAAAAAGACCTAGAGTGATTGCAAGAACTTGGTGGCCGAAAAAGTGGTAATGGCATGATTAAGAATGCACACTCGAAAAAACGCAGGTTTGATTGTGGCCAAATCTCCACGTGGATTTCCACATAGGTTAAGAAGTAGGAGCGTGTACATGCTCTTACTACCAGGGGTTTGCACAAAAGAAAGGTATAGATTTTGACTCGTTGTAAAGGGATTTGCATAAAAGAAAGGTATAGATATTGATGAAATATTTTCTCCTGTTGTTAAAATGACTTCAATTAGGACTATTTTGAGTCTTATGACAGTAGAAGATTTGTGTCTTGAACAATTAGATGTAAATACATCTTTTCTCGTGGGGATTTGGAGGAAGAGATTTATAAGCAACAACCACAGGAGTATGAGGTCAAAGGGGAGGATAATTTGGTATGCAGGTTGAAAAAGAGCTTGTATGGCCTAAAACAAGCTCCAAGGCAGTGGTATTTGAAGTTTGACAGGTTTATGACAGAACAAGGTTATAGTAGATGTCATTTTGATCACTGTGTTTATTTTAAAAAGCTAGAAAATGGAAGCTATATTATCTTGCTATTGTGTGTAGATGGCATACTTGTTGCAATGTCTAATATGCAGAATATAAATGTTCTCAAGAATAAATTAGCTAATTCATTTGTGATGAAGGATTTGGGTGCTGCAAAGAAAATCCTTGGTATGAGAATAAAAAGAAATAGGAAAAATCGCAAATTGACATTGTCTCAGGGTGAGTACATAGAGAAGATGTTGGATAGGTTTAGAACGCAGAATGCAAAACCAGTTAGTACACCTTTGACCAACCATTTCAAATTAACTAAGGAAATGTGTCCCAAGACACAGGAGGAGATAGAATACATGTCCAGAGTCCCTTATTCATTAGTAGTTGGCATCTTGATGTATGCAATGGTTTGCACAAGACCAAATATTGCACATACAATGGGAGTTGTGAGTAGGTATAAGAACAATCTAGGTAAAGAACATTGGGAGGCAGTAAAGTGGATTCTCAGGTATTTGAGAGGTACTGCTACTCATGCATTATGTTTTAGAGGTTCAGAAAATTTTCTATAGGGATATGTTGATTAATATATGGAAGGTGATAAAGATAGCAAGAGGAGCACCACAAGGTGTGTTTTTACTATAGGCGGAACAACAATAAGTTGGATTTCGAAACTGAAAAAGGTTGTTTCACTTTAAACAACAGAAGCAGAGTATGTTGCTGCTATAGAGGCTAGTAAAGAAATGATTTGGTTACAGAGGTTTATGGAGAAATTGGGAAAGGAGCAGGAGAATAGCAGGTTGTATTGTGATAGTGAGAGTGCCATTCATCTTGCAAAGAACTCAGCCTTCCATTCGAAGACTAATCATATACAACCGAGGTACCATTTCATACGATCCGTCTTGGAAGATGGACATTTGAAGTTGGAAAATATACACACTAGACAGAATCCTACAGACATGTTACCAAAGGGAGTAACTAGGGAGAAACGGAGTTCTTTCTCAGTTTGAGTTGGTCTTCAAGCATGAATATGAAGATGAGAAATTTGACAGGTCCAAGAAGTTTCATAGTCTAGTAGATACAACAACAGTGGAGTTGTTGAGATCGGTCTCCAAGTGGGATATTGTTGGTTGTGGAGCCTGATTATCTTCCTGATTAAGATGTCTTTATCTTCAGCCGTGTTTATACCCCATGAAGACTTTAAACCTCATAAGAATGTACACTCATCCACGCAGGGGAGTGCCAGCGGGGGGGGGTTAACCCTCCTACAGTGTAATATACCAAATATAAAATGTATGCATAACTGAAATAAAATGCTAGTAATGGCAGAATAACAACAATATAACCAAAACATTCACCACAATAACACTGAAAAGATATAAGAATAACAACATAAATAACACTTTGAATCTGAAAGCAATGTTTAGGGGGAAACCTCCAGTTGAGCAGAGCTCTATTACAATAATATCCAAGCTAGGGTTCTCATACCCTCGACTCTTATTTATACTAAAAAGAAGCATTTAGAGGAAGATCCTTCTAGAAGTAGAAGCTTCTATTAGGTGTTCTTACATCCACCTTATTCTATTTTATTGAAAGGCCTTATTAATATTGGCCTTTATTACATCCGAATATATTGTTCTACCTATGTGCGGGTTAGGACCCTAACATGTCTGCCCCCTTAAAAACAACCTTGTCCTCAAGGCTTGAGATGAGGAAATTGTTATTGAATGCTAGTTGGTTCCCAAGTGGCATCTGTTGGAGTTGTATCTTTCCACTGTACTAGCACTTCCTTGATGGTTCTCTGACGTAGGCGACGCTCACGCTGGTCCAAAACTGCTTCTGGATGTATCCAAATGGATCCTTCTTCAACCAACTCTGGAAGGTTGGTTTGAATTTGGAACTTAGCTCCAATCACCTTCTTTAAGCATAAAACATGAAAAACAGGATGTAGCTTCGAATTGTTGGAAAAATCTAACTGATACGCGACTTGTCCCACATGCTTGAGTACGGTATAAGGACCATAAAATTTGGGCGCTAGCTTCTGAAAATGCTCGGCCTTGAGGGAAATTTGCTTGTAAGGTTGTCGTCAAAGAAACACCTGATCCCCTTCTGCAAATTGACGTTCAGAGCTACCTTGATCTACTTGTTGCTTCATACAATTATGTGCCATGACCAAATTCTCTTTGAGGGTACGGAGAATAGCCTCTCGAGCTGTAAGTGTTAGGTCAACCGCCTGGACCTTCAAGGCACCTGATAAGTATGAGAGAACTGAAGGTGGCTTATGTCCATATAACGCTTCAAAAGGAGTCATACATGTAGCTATATGGTATGAAGTGTTATACCACCATTCAGCTAGGGGTAACCATTGAGCCCACTGATTTTTCTTTTCTGAGGAAAAACACCTCAAATATGTTTCCAAACACTTGTTGACAACTTCCGTTTGGCCACCAGTCTGGGGATGATAAGTTGTGCTGAGATGCAATTCGGTGCCTTGTATCTTGAACAGTTCTTGCCAAAAATTGCTTGTGAAAGTTTGGTCGCGATCAGAAACAATAGAGTGTGGCATGCCATGAAGCTTGAAGACCTGATCCATGAAGATTTGAGCCACTGTGGATGTTGTAAACGGGTTTTGAAGGGCACAGAAATGAGCAGACTTGGAAAGGCGATCAACAACCACCATGATGACGGATTTATTTCCCAATTTGGGTAAGCCGGTAATAAAATCCATAGAGATATCCTTCCAAATCGCAGGTGGAATCGGAAGCAGTTGTAGTGTGCCCGATGATTTGACTATTTCTCCCTTATTGCGTTGACACACATCACATTCAGCTACAAAATTACAAATTTCATGTTTCACACCATCCCAGAAAAAGGAACGTTTGACCCTGTCATAGGCTTTGGTAAACCCGGAGTGCCCTGTTGTGGGTGTAGCAATAAGCTCATAAAGTACCGTGGATTTAAGCTTTGATTGTTTACTTAAATACAAATGGCCTTTGTATCGAAGTTCCTCATGGAGCCAAGAGTACCTTGGGGAAGTTGGAGCCTTGGACTGCAATTGGTGGATCAACTGCAAACTTTTGGGATCTTGTAGCCATTCCTGGCGAACGGCTTGGAGCCAATCTGGTACAATGAATGAAAGAGAAAAAATGGATCCTTCGTCTTCGTATTTTCGGGAAAGTGCATCTACTACCACTTTGTCTTTTCCTTTCTTATAAATGATCTCATAATCATATCCAAAGAGTTTAGTCACCCATTTTTGTTATTCTGGGAAGGAAATTCGTTGTTCCAGAAAATACTTGAGGCTTTGATGGTCTGTCTTAATTTGGAAACGTTGCCCTAATAGATAAGGATGCCACAGATCCACGGCATGAAAAATAGCCAACATTTCCTTTTCATAGATGGATTTGCCCATATTTCTTTTAGATAGTTTCTTTCTAGTAAAGGCCAAAGGTCGACCCTCTTGCATAAGGTCAGCACCAATTCCTTTCCCTGAGGCATCACATTCCAACACAAAGGTCTTTGTGAAATTGGGAAGGGAGAGGACTGGAGTGGTGCACATGGCCATCTTCAAGGTCTGAAAAGCTTGAGCAACAACTGGAGTCCAAGTGAAAGAGTTCTTTTTTAGGAGAGCAATGAGAGGTGCTACAATCTTCCCATAATTCTTAAAAAACTTGCGATAATACCGTGTTAAGCCTAGAAATCCACGCAAGCTCTTAAGAGTCTTTGGGTGAGGCCAGTCTTGCATAGCTTCAATCTTTTTAGGATCCACCCTAACTCCATCTTTACCAACCAAATGACCCAAGTATTCTACTTCTGAGGCTCCAAAAGCACATTTAGACTGTTTCAGGAAAAATTGGTGCTGAGAGAGTAGATGGAGAACTCGATCCACATGAGAAAGATGGTATGTCTAGGTTTTTCTATAGATGAGGATATAATCAAAGAAAACTAAGAAAAAATGGCGGAGAAAAGGATGGAAGACATGATTCATGAGGTTTTGGAAGGTGGAGGGGGCATTACACAAGCCAAAGGGCATGACCAAAAACTCATAGTGGCCCTCATGAGTTCTAAAGGAAGTCTTGGGAATGTCTGTCTCTTTCATACGTATTTGGTGGTAACCTGAATTAAGATCCAGTTTAGTGAAGAATTAGGCGCCACTCAATTCATCTAGGAGGTCATTAATGACAAGAATGGGGAATTTTTCTTTGATGGTAAGTTTGTTGAGGGCACGAAAGTCAGGACACATTCACCAAGAACCTTCTTTCTTCAGGACCATGACCACAGAAGACGAGTAGGGGCTCGTACTAGGGTGGATAACGCCTGCATTAAGGAGTTTCTGGACCATTTTCTCAATTTCATTTTTTTGGGAAAATGGGTGACGATACAGACGGATATTGGGAGGAAAGCTTTTGAGTACAAGGGGAATGGAATGATCATGAACACCAAGGGAAGAAGGGAGGCCTTGGGGAGTGGAAAATACCAATTGATGTTTAGAAAGGATGGCTTGGAGGTCTTGCGGTACCGAGGGTGTCTTTGTTGCTTGTATGGCATGGAGTTAAGCGATAACACCAGAATGACCCTTTTTTAGCAACTTTTCCATGCGATGGGAACTAATTATCTCAGGTGAATCGATGGTGATGCCTTGGAACTTATATTGGTGGCCCTCCTGGTCGAATTGCATGGTTAAGTATTTAAAATCCATGAGAATGGGACCCAAAGTCCTTAGCCAGTCTGCACCCAACACAATGTCACAACCTACCATGTCGATAGCAAACATATGGGATTTCAGGTGGTAGTCACCAATTTGGAGACGCACGTTTTCACAACGCCCTCCACATTTCATGGAACCGCCATTGGCAATCATGATTTGGAAATTATTGACGACATGGATGTAGCAATGCGTTTCTCAGGCAATGCGGCGATGAATAAAATTATGGGTGTTGCCACTATCAACCAGAATGATGACCTTCCGATGCTTGATGTAACCGATTAGCTGGAGGGTTTAGGGAGCGGAGAATCCAGTGAGAGAATTGAGGGAAATGACCGGTTCTACTTTGGGAGGGTCTGAGGAAGGGGTTATGTTAGTGGATTCAGGTGACTCAGACACAGAGGAAGTTTCTTCATCTTCTTTCGAAATCTCCTCGGAGATGGCCATAAAAAGATTTTGCTCTTTACACTTGTGGCCCGAGAAATATTTTTCATCATAGTTATAACAAAGGCCTTTGAGTTGGCATTCAACCATTTCAGCCCTGGTCAATTTTGGATCTTTAGTGGAGCAGAGAAAGTAGTGGGATTTACTGGTTTAGGGAGAGGGATAAAGGAGGGTTTGCGGTTTTGAGCAAATACAACCTATTGTTCTTCTTTAGCTCTTTTGGTAGCCTCCACCCAGCTCTCAGGCCGAGCCATGAGGACATGGGCCTGAATTTCATCCTTGAGGCCGCTGATAAAACACTCTCGGAAAAAGGCATCAGACATGCCCTCTGTTCTCAAAGCCAGGTGCTCAAAGGTAGCTATAAAGTCTTCCATTGTTGCTAATTGTTTTAGATCTCTGTGGCTTAAATACACCGGTATATGTCTCTACCCTGAAAAAAAATTAACCCACACTTTCTACCGAGGAAAGTGCTTTGATACCACTTGTAATGTACCAGATATAAAATGTATGCAGAACTGAAATAAAATGTTAGTAATGGAAAAATAACAGCAATATAACCAGAACATTCACCACAATAACACTGAAATGATATAAGAATAGCAACAGAAATAACTCTTTGAATCTGAAAGCAATGTTCACGGGCCTCTTCGAGGGGGAAACCTCCAGTTGAGCAGAGCTCTATTACAATAATATCTCAGCTAGGGTTCTCATGCCCTTGACTCCTATTTATACTAAAAAGAAGCATCTAGAGGAAGATCCTTCTAGAAGCGGAATCTTCTATTAGGTCTTCTTACATCCGCCTTATTATATTTTATTGAAAGGACTTATTAATATTGACCTTTATTACATTCGAATATATTGTTCTACCTATGTGCATGGTTGTATTGATGGCGACAACATTGGCACTGAGTTGTTTCACTTCTTGTTGGGTCTCAATGAGACCAGATTGCAAGGTGTTGAAGCGAGCTTCCAATCCTTGGATACGAGTATGGGCCATGAGGATGTGGAAACTGAAAAGGGGCAGGCTTGTAAAAAATTTTGGCTGAAAAAATGATATGGATGAATGTGATAAGGGCAAAGAGATGAATCTAATGGAATAGGTCTCAAATAATGGTGAAAAAATTTCCAGACTTTTTTTTTTTTTTTTACAAAGTTATACTCCAGTCTAAAGAATACTGCAGAGAGGAAATGCCCAAATGCTTAACCAGAAAGAAATGTGTATTTACTTGGCAACCCAAATACTTTTGAGGCGCCAAAAGCACATTTAGATTGTTTCAGGAAAAGTTGGTGCTGAGAGAGTAGATGGAGAAATCGATCCACATGAGAAAGATGGTATGTCCAGGTTTTTCTATAGATGAGGATATCATCAAAGAAAACTAAGACAAAATGGCAGAGAAAAGGATGGAAGACATGATTCATGAGGCTTTGGAAGGTGGAGGGGACATTACACAAGCCAAAGGGCATGACCAAAAACTCTGAGTGGCCCTCATGAGTTTTAAAGGCAGTATTGGGAATGTCTGCCTATTTCATACGTATCTGGTGGTAGCCCGAACGGAGATCCATTTTAGTGAAGAATTGGGCACTACTCAATTCATCCAGGAGGTCATCAATGACAAGAATGGGGAATTTGTCTTTGATGGTAATTTTTTTGAGGGCACGAAATTCAGGACACATTCGCCAAGAACCTTCTTTCTTCAAGACCATGAACATAAGAGACGAGTAGGGGCTCGTTCTAGGGCGGATAATGCCTGTATTAAGGAGTTCCTAGACCATTTTCTCAATTTAATTTTTTGGGGAAAAGGGGTGACGATACAGACGAATATTGGGAGGAAGGCTTCCGGGTACAAGGGGAATGGAGTGATCATGAACACCACGGGAAGGAGGGAGGCCTTGGGGAGTGGAAAAGACCAATTGATGTTTAGAAATGATGGCTTGGAGGTCTTGCAGTACCGAGGGTGTCTCTATTGCTTGTATGGCATGGAGTTGGGCGATAAAACTAGAATGACCCTTTTTTAGCAGCTTTTCCATGCGATGGGAACTAATGATCTCAGGTGAACCATCGGTGATGGATTGAAACTTATATTGGTGGCCCTCCTGGTCGAATTTCATGGTTAAGTCTTTAAAATCCATGAGAATGGGACCCAAAGTCCTTAGCCAATATGCACCCAACACAATGTCACAACCTCCCATGTCGATAGCAAACATATGGGATTTCAGGTGGTGGTCACCAATTTGGAGATGCACATTTTCACAACACCCTCCACATTTCATGGAACCACCATTGGCAATCATGATTTTGAAATTATTGACAGCATGTATGTAGCAATGAGTTTCTTGGGCAATGTGGCGATGAATAAAATTATGGGTGCTGCCACTATCAACCAGAATGATGACCTTCTGATGCTTGATGTAACCGATTAGCTTGAGGGTTTGGGGAGCGAAGAAGCCAGCGAGAGCATTGAGGGAAATGACCGGTTCTACTTCGGGAGGGTCTGAGGGAGGGGTTATGTCAGTGGATTCAGGTAACTCAGACACAGAGGGAGTTTCTTCATCTTCTTCTGAAATCTCCTTGGAGATGGCCATAAAAATATTTTCTTCTTTACACTTGTGGCCCGAGAAATATTTGGCATCACAGTTATAAAAAAGGCCTTTGAGTTGGCGTTCAACCATTTCATCCCTAATCAATTTTTGGATCTTTAGTGGAGCAGAGGGAGTAGTGGGATTTACTAGTTTAGGGCGAGGGATAAAAGAGGGTTTGTGGTTTTGAGCAGATACAACTTTTTGTGCTTCTTTAGCTCTTTTGGTAGCCTCCACCCAACTCTCAGGCCGAGCCATGAGGACATGGGCCCAAATTTCATCCTTGAGGCCGCTGATAAAACACTCTCGGAAAAAGGCATCAGACATGCCCTCTGTTCTAAAAGCCAGGCACTCAAAGGCAGTTATAAAGTCTTCCACTGTTCCTAATTGTTTCAGCTTTGTCAAATGGCCCAAATGGTTGGTGTCAGTGTCAAAGCGTTCATAAATCTCTTCCACAAAGTGTGTCCAAGCAATATACCCTTGACGAGAAGTTTTTCTCCATTGCCACCATTGCCAACGTTCTTGATCTAGATGGAGAACACCATACCGGAGTTTGTCCAAGTCATCTGTAATGTTGTATAAGGGTCTGAGCCATCAAATTTGGTCACATCCACTCATGGAAGGCGTAGGTCACGTTGAAAGTGATGGTTCTGCAAGGTATGGGAATGAGAGGTATGGTCACCTTCAGTATGTGGAGGTTAGGAAGAGGAAGTGTTATTTGTAGGGATATGCAGTTTGGCGCAGAGTGTCGAAAAGACTAATTCAAGTTGGGTGGTGAGGTCTTGTTTGATTTCCCCTATTGAGGACTGCATGGTTGTATTGATGGCGGAAACATTGGCACTGAGTTGTTTCACTTCTTGTTGGGTCTCAATGAGACCAGATTGTAAGGTGTTGAAGCGAGATTCCAAGTCTTGGCTGCGAGTATGGGCCATGAGGATGAGGAAACTGAAAAGGGGCGGGTGGGGTAAAACATTTTGGCCAAAAAAATGATATGGATGAATGTGATAAGGGAGAAGAGATTAATCCAATGGAATAGGTCTCAAATAATGGTGAAAAAATTTCCAGACTTTTTTTTTTTTTTTTTACAGAGTTATACTCTGGTCTGAAGAATACTACAGAGAGGAAATGCCCAAATGCTTAACCAGAAAGAAATGTTTATTTACTTGGCAACCCAAACATAGTTGTGTGGCAATAGATCTTGTATGTTTTAATTTGTTTATGTTTCCGTCCCCCAAGGGTTAGGTATTCAAGGGTTGTACAAACAAGGGTTTTCCCTGTGCTATAGCTCTCTGATATACGTGCGGGGTCCAACAGTAGTACTCGGCCCAATATCTTAGGGCACTAACTAAAGAGGATAGACCGTACCCTTATCCATACTACTCGACTACCCAGGTACTAAAGAGTATCTTCCCGAGTGCTGCTCTCGGTGAAACTATAGCAGTCAGGTGGCCGATCAATTTATCTAAAGAGGGCTTCAGGTAATCTAGGCCGATCCGTACACAGGTGTTTTCTGATGCACTACCACTCAAAGGGGTACCAACAGGGGTTACAAGGGTGGCCAACAGATGTGTGCTTAAGTACCACTTGTATTTCCTGCGTGTATGAATCCCTCAACTGTGGGTTTATGCATGTAACGACAGATCTCTGTGGCTTAAAGACGCCGGAATACGTCTCTACCCTGAAAAAAAATTAACCCACACTTTCTGTCGAGTAAAGTGCTTTGATACCACTTGTAATATACCAGATACAAATGTATGCAGAACTGAAACAAAATGCTAGTAATGGCAGAATAACAACAATATAACCAGAACATTCACCACAATAACACTGAAATGATATAAGAATAACAACAGAAATAACACTTTGAATATGAAAGCAATGTTCATGGACCTCTTCGAGGGGGAAACCTCCAGTTGAGCATATATCTATTACAATAATATCCAAGCTAGGGTTCTCATACCCTCGACTCTTATTTATACTAAAAAGAAGCATCTAGAGGAAGATCCTTCTAGAAGCAGAAGCTTCTATTAGGTCTTCTTACATCCCTCATTCTATTTTATTGAAAGACCTTATTAATATTGACCTTTATTACATCCAAATATATTGTTCTACCTATGTGCGGGTTAGGACCCTAAGTCCGAGGGAAAGTGGGCTCCCGAAGGAAAAATTGCCTTGTAAATGTAAATCTTGATCGTTCATTATAAGGTCACAGATCTAACGGTAGAATTTTTGTTAGGGGTTTTTCCTAGAAAGAAACCTTCTTTTATGAGGGAAGTGTATTGTGGCTATGGATCATTTTGAATATTGTATTCTAGGAGAGGAAACTGTGAGAGAAAAAAGAGGAAGTTACAATGGGTTTGTTGTAGGATGTATCCCTTCATTTGTTGGATAATAATAAAGGAAGGACCTTGAAATTGTTGGATTACTAAGAGGGGAGGTGAATCAGTAATAGAAGAATTTAATCCTTTTTGACCATATAATCCAAGTGTTATATCAATGTATCATTATCATCCAATAACTACAGAGTAAATAAGTAGTGAACAAATGAACAATCATACACATACACATTACACTAGTGTTTTACGTGGAAATCCAAAGTGGAAGAAAACCACATAATGTTTTTTCTTATATGTCTTGAAGAATTACATTCATTGGAAGCACCAACTTCTTTGTTTTCCAACTGCAACTGGAAGGAGGCTCCAACCCCCTAGTTTCTCAAGCTACAATCTGAGGGAAGCTCCAACTCCACAATTCTCTCACTACAACCAGAAGGAGGCTACAACCCCCTATGTTCTCTGGCTACAACCAGAAGGTGGCTACAACCACCTGTCCTTACCTCTTCCAACCGCCCTATCGTATAAGTAGAATGATGGAACCATTGTCACACTATCAATGTGAGATATACTACTGTAAACATGTACCAATCAACCTGCACCACATAACCTGTACCAATAACTTGAACCATGCATAAACCATGCATCAACCTGTACCTCAACCTGTAATCAACCTATACCATAAAAAAGTGCATCAACCATGCACCAACCTATACCAAACAACTTGTAATCAAATTGTACCATAAACAAGTGCATCAACCATGCACCAACCTGTACCTCAACCTGTACCATGAACAAGTGCATCAACCATGCACCAAAACTCTACAAATAAACTGTCACAACAACTTGTCCAAACAACCTATCACAACAACCTGTCTCATCAATATTATCAACCAAATCATATCTACTCACCAATATCAATCACCAAGACAACTCTCAAATATGTGCATCAACCAAGAATAAAACAACAAGTCATAATCATAACCAAGATCAATATGTGCTTCTAATAATACAAGTATCCTACATCATCCATGAACCATGTGTCAACAATACTACTAAAAAGTGCCTCCAGTCATGTACCAAGTATGTACCAATCATGTATCAATCATTTATCAGCTACTCATCAACTATGACTCATCAAGATGTACCAACATCATCAACTATACACCTCATGTATGTTCCAACTCATCAACTACTTGTCTCAACCATGTACCTGACATGTACCTCAACCAAATTCCCTCATCAATTTTATCATCCAAATCTGATTTGTAACTCTGTAATAGACCTGGTGTATATGATCACATACCTGCAAACCTTCCTTAACTTTAACAACAAGAGACTAGAATTTTCATCAAACTTTTCTTTAGTCTCACATGACTGGTTTTGGATTAGTCAACAACCCTAACTTGAAATAGTCATAAATTTGTACCTGTAATGAACAAATATATGATACTGATACACAATCTTCTTCAGTGTGTTTATGCAATTCCTCCATATGTCACTACTTGGAACCTCTCAAAAAATAAGTTATAGAAAAAATGACATACCTTGCTGAATTTTGTCTTATTCTAGAGAGTGACCTTGTAGAGTGTGCCCCACACATAATGTTTTTTGAATCGATATGAAAATTTTACACAACATACTACATACTGTACTCTAACCATAACATTTTTTATTAATGAATTTGTATCTGTTATGAAGAATTTATGACATTTTTACCCGAAACACCTATTTTAGACTAGTTTCAGGACTAGCCACAAACCCTATTTTTCACGGAGTGTAAATCAAAAAATACAACGACCCACAAGATGAAGTTTTTACCATAGATACTTGGATATGTTTCCTCAATGGAATAGCAATTTCACAGTCTGAATCATTCTAGAAAAAAATTTATTGCGAAAATGGTGATATGACCTGTAAATAACATACCTTAGAAACCATCATCAAAAGAATCTATCCTTCCTTGAATTCTGGCCTTCTTTTCTTCACCTTCCCCCATAAATTCGGCTTAGATATCCTTTGGTTACCTTAGGCACCTATATATATTCAATATTCTCAAGTATGATCTAAAATGAGAGAGCCTTGCCTCTTATTTATACTCTCCAAGTAGCTTCCTTAAAAACCTCTTCTAGGTCACTTTTCCCACTTTCATTATTTTAGGGTTAACCCACTTCTAATTTCTCTATTAAATTTATTATTTAAATATTTTATTTTGTATTCACTTTGAATTATAGTACACTCATCACTTCACTTTATTATTTACCTTCTAAAATATCTTAAACCACTTTGACTACTTTGACCTTTTGGGGCTTCTAGATGACATATGAGGGTCCTCCAACTTCGTAAGACCATAACTCTCAAACCGTGAGGATTTATGTGACATTCCACATACCACCATAAATGGAATGACATGTAATATCCATATATAATAGTATTACCTACAAATATATCAAAACTCATACCATTATCCATCAAACAAACTTGGGTCCATTACCCAAACTTAGGTTCTCTAACTTCTCATGGCCATAACTCTCTAACTGTGAGGATTTATGTGATGTTTCACATACCACTAGAAATGGAATGACATGTACTATCCATATAGAATACTATTACCTTCAAATATATTAAAAATCATACCATTATACATGAAACAACCTTGGGTCCATTACCTAAATCTTTGTGCTACTGAAATTCACTACCAGACTTTCTCCAAGGGTTGACATCAATATACAATATCACTCTCCAATGGTTGAAATAAATGACAACCAAAAATCTATACCAACTATCCATCAACCTAAGCCAACTATATGATAATCTCCCCCTTTAATATTGATGGCAACACTTAGTCATGATAACATTCATGCTTATACTATTCATCAATGTTTCTATCTCTCCCCCTTTGAAATCAATGGAAAAGGGTATCTCCCTTTGAGGCTTCTCCCCCTGACTGAACTCTCCTTATGGTTTCTCCCCCTGTCTACATGCCTTTGATATTTCTTTGTGTTTATAAGCCTTTGATTACTCTCTTTCCCTTCATATGAATAATATCTCCCCCTTTGACAAAGGGTATCACTCTGAAGTCATATTGCTCATTCTTCCCTTGTGACAATCACTCCCCTTGGAAACATGCCTCTATGCTCTCTCTCTCCAAGAATTTACCTTTGTATATGATAAATCTCTCCCCCTTTGTTCTATTTATGGTGCTTCCTTGTGTACATCTAATAAATATAAGATAAGAATTCAAAAGCCTTCATTTTGGAGTAGAAATTACTCATAGTCTCTGGTGAAGATACTCAAGGGCTTCCCGTGGAAGCGGTTTTGTAAAGATGTATTCCACTTGTTATTTTTTCCCCACATATTCAACTTTGATGGTCTTCTCTGCAACATTTTCCCATAGAAAGTGATACTTTATTGGAATGTGCTTCATCTTGGAGTGCATCACCGAGTTTTTTGAGATACTGATGGCGCTTGTATTATCACAATAGATTGGAATGGGCTCATCATACTCAACTTGTATATCTGTCAAAATTTGTTTCATCCATAGAACATGTGTACAACATGTTGATGTTGCAATATAATCTACCTCGGCTATAGATAAGGATATTGATGATTGTTTCTTGCTTAGCCAAGATACTAAACACTCACCCAAGTAGAACGATGCTCCACTGGTGCTTCATCGGTCATTAATGCAACCTGCCCAATCTGCATTTGTTTAGGCAATATGATCCGGATTTTATGAGCAGAACGAAATGAATACAGATTATTAACAGGTGCTTAACAAAAATAACAGAGATACAGTAAAACTGGTTTTCTATTAAATAATGAAATAAGCTGAAACTGTAAAATGCAGCGGAAACAAGCT
>ML784291.1:556190-570074 GCA_009831015.1 Picea engelmannii | reverse complement strand
GGGTTTGTGGAAGGAGTGTTTGAGTGTGTGAGAGGGAGGGAGAGGGAGACAAAGAGAGTGAGTAGAGAGAGTGAGAGGAAGGGGGGAGAGAAAGCGGGGAGGGGTAGATGTATGAGAGAGAGAGTAGAGAGATAGTGAGAGGGATGGGGAGAGAGAGAGGGAGGGAGGAGGGGGTGGAGAGAGAGTGAGACTGATTATGAGAGGAAGGGGGGAGATAGAGGGTAGAGAGATATAAAAAGAGAAATGGGGTGAGGGTAGAGGAGAGAGAGAAAGAGGTCGTAGATGTAGGAGAGAAAGAGAGGAGAGATAGTGGGGCGGAGGGGGAGAGATAGAGGGAGTAGGGGGGTAGAGAGAGAATGTGTGAGTGTGAGAGGGGGGGGAGAGAAAGAAAGAGAGGGAGGATGAATAAGGATGGGGTGAGTGGAGAGATAATGAGACTAATTGTGAGTGGAGAGATAGTGAGAGGGATGGGGAGAGAGAGAGGGATGAGGAGGTGGAGAGAGAGTGAAAAAGATTGTGAGAGGAAGCGGGAGATAGATGTAGGGGGGTAGAGAGATATAAATAGCTTAATGGGGGATATAAATTTCATGTGAGATAATGTGGGAGGAAGAGAGAGGTAGGCAAAGAAGGGAGGTAGAGGTGAGAGAGTGAGAGTATGGGGGTAGAGAGAGAGAGTATGGGGGTTCTATGTCATGGTCTCTGTCAATATCTAGGTCAACATGTAACTCTATATCTAGCTCTATGTCATGGTCTAGGTCATGGGGTGAGATAGTGAGAGTGAGAGAGTCATAAGAAGAGCAGAAAAATAGGGGGGTATAGAGCTAGGGGGGTCTAGGTGATGATCTAGGTCTAGTTCATGGTCTAGGCCATGGTCATGTTCATATAAGTACTCCTATAAGTAAGAGGGAAAGGATGGAGGTAGAGAGTGAGTGTGTTAAAGTGTGGGAGGAAGAGGGAGGAAGACATAGAGAGGGGATAGAAAATCTGTGTGAAAAAGTGTGGGATGGAGACAAAGGAAGACATAGAAGGGGGATAGAAAGTGTTTCTGAGAGAGTGTGGGAGGGAGAGAGAGGAAGACAAAGAGGGGAGGTAGAGAGTGAGTTTTTTAGTGTGTGGGAGGGAGAGAGAGGAAGACATATAGGGGGGGTAGAAACTGTGTGTGGGAGGGAGAGAGAGAAAGGCATAGTAAGGAAATAGAGAGTGTGTGTGAGAGAGAGAGGATAATAAAGAGGGGGGTAGAGAGAGAGGTAAATGTAGGAGAGAGGGGTAGATATAGGAGAGATAGTGGCACGGGGAGGGTGGAGGGGTAGAGAGAGGGATGAGAGGGGTGAGAGAGAGCATGAGAGTGTGAGAGGGGGAGAGAAAAATAAAAAGAGGAATGTGCACATGTTCTTGTAGCGTTTTTGTGCTCCTAGAGCGTGTGCGCAATCCTATAGTGCATGTGTGCTTATTTGAATTCAAATTGTTTTAGGCAGAATTAACAATGTGTATGCTAACTTGTTTGACTTGGTTGGCTCAGACTTAGGTTCGGGATGACAAACCTAGTGGTTCGGTTTGAAAATTCATAAAAAACTCCATTTTTGTGAATTTTTTAATACCCCTCTATATCTTTGTCTTTGACATTATTTTTCTATAGGTTACACAATTCAGTTATTGAAAAAATTATGGACATAGATCGAGTCGGCTATGCAAATTTCAAATATATATATATATATATATATACTAAATTATATTGTTTACTATTTTTAATATATTTTTGTCTTCACATGTATCAAACACCTAGAATACATACCTCTCTTATTTCTGCTATAACTTTTTTTGGACTTAACCATTACTCAAATGAGTTATATGCCGCACAATATGAGACTGATACCTTCCATATAAAAAAATAAAAATTGTTTTGATCATTTTAAGACTCTTTTAGCCTGCAAGAACAAAAGACATGGTAATAGTTATTCACAATGTCTATGAATAAAAGTTGTATATTCGCGAAACTAATTCAATTTCCTAAGTTTCATATTCTTACACCATATTCAAATTCATTGTAGAAGTACCTTGAATAATCCCTCTAAGTTAACATATTGATGTTTTTACAGGTTTTCATTGCCACTAATGAATCATGAAAGGCCATCATTAACTTGCACTCACCCCCTAAT
Organism: Picea engelmannii; assembly: GCA_009831015.1. Lineage (NCBI taxonomy): Eukaryota > Viridiplantae > Streptophyta > Pinopsida > Pinales > Pinaceae > Picea > Picea engelmannii. The sequence goes on along the minus strand of ML784291.1, from coordinate 567,918 downwards.
TTATTGCATTCAAAATACAAGGAAAAAGATAAAAATCCAGTTCATTCCATAAAAAAATGCAAGGCAAAGGACAAAGACCCAATAGAGGTCCATTCTCCATTAGATTTGGAGAGAAAGCATACCAACTTTACATACTCCAAAAATTACCTCCTGAAAATGTTTTGGGGCACCGTGGCATTGAATTCCTCCAACAAATATATTTGACGATGATATTCATAAACTGCTTCACATTGTAAAAACAATTATTGTAATACTATGGTATAAGCTACTACGTATCCATAATAGGTTGTATTCAAATATAAAATGTATAGGCCATCATAGATTATGGTCTAACTTGGAACATGACTTCACTTTAATTTAATTTCATATATTATAGGGCAAGTTTTAAGTCTGATTCAAATGATGGAAGAATACCAGGCATAAAATCAATACTGCATACTCAACATAGTTCTGATCCATCAACATAAAAAAGTACAAAAGATTTTACAGCATACATGTTAGTAGCTTTCTGAAACCGTGGAAATTTTGGCCATGCATCTCATCCAAAAACTGCAATCAGAACCATTCACTATTGGTTATCTCATTGGAACAATTTTTAAAAATAAGGCGCAAGAAGAGGTTTAATTTCAGAAATAGAAAAATTCTTTTGAGAAGAAAACCAAACCTTCTACAAGCTTACACAATGTCAGATTTTTCAGATTGGGTACTTAGAAACTCCTGCTAAATTAAATTAATGGGAGTTTGTAAGTGTTTTAAATTCCAAGCTCTGCTTTGTTATTGTTGTCCATCAAGTTTGAAAATAAATTATTTATAACTACTGAGGAAATTCTAACCTAAACCATCCTAATACATCTGAAGATGTTCTCCATTTTTTTTTTACGAATCTTCCTAAAATACTGAGCAGAAAGAAATTCAAATCTGTTAAAAGGACTCGAGGGAAAGGAAAATATATCGGAAGCAAGCTCAGAAGTGGGTGGACAATCTGTAGTAAACGATTCAGCATAGGCTCACTACCACGATTTAGCATAGGCTCACTACCAAGCAGACAATATGAAGATGACATGGAATTATTTCCTAACCTACCAACTCCGAAAATGCTTAAAAGACACTTGGTGCAAGTTGGGCATCGTGCTCTTCGCATGGAGATTGCATGAAAAGCATAAATAATATTCTGTTAAAAAAATTAAGCTGTCATGCAATACTTGTTTAAATTAAGTTTCTATTATTTAAGTTAAGGAAAAAAATTTGAAAACCAAGTAAATGTCACACTTACTCTTACTCTATGTGTAAAAAAAAAAGAAAGAAACACCTAACTTAACACTAAGATTTGAGAAATAAGAGCAAGAAACACCTAATTTAACATGAAGACTTGAGTATTTGATATTATTTAATAAATTTATAAAAAATATAATAATTAAAACACTATTATAATAAAATTGTATTGTAAATTAAAATATTTTTAAATAAAATATGTTAAAATGTAAATATAAAATTTTAATAATTCACAATTTCATAAATCCTAAAACTTTCAAAATTATAGATTAAAAATATTCTATTTTATTCTATTTTACTATATATTTGCTTCTTAATTGATCTCATAAACTTTTATTCTTCTGAACTGATCTCACAAAGTTGTCCATAGAGCAAGCTTTCTTTTTTTGAATTGATCTCACAAAGATGTCGATACAGCGATTATGTTTTTTTTTTTTTTGAGATACATGGTGCTGAGTTATAAAGATTTGGAATGATGTATGGATGGTATTAAAGAAGCAAAAAATCACCAGGGATCAACTAGGTTATACCGAAGAATGAAATTGTGATAGGGAAGTTGGAACTTTGAAGTTGGTTTGGTTGGTTGATTGTTCATGTGAATGCGAGCACCATTTGTGGGCAGTGGCATGATCAGTTGCATACAGGCGTGAAATAGGCCTTTGCAATGCCATTAGATGTCAAATACATATGCCCATATTAATTCTTATTGTGAGTTACGAATAGTTCAACGCTCAAATCAAGAATGGATTGTTGATTGTGAAGCAAAATTCAATCTCTAGAAACTAGACATTTTAAATTTTAAGTTTATTCTCTTCTCAACAGATTCAAGATGGTAGTTGTTGGAGAATAATGGCTAAATGCCATAATTAGTATTTGGTTTGAGTTTGTTAGGGAGATTTGAGATATTATCTCAATTATCTAGATTGTGTACTTAAGATAGCTATCTATCTTACACTACTTGTAATTGTATGTATATTGTGATTATAGATAATGAAAAACAGTTGTTGTGTGTATCTTGATTTTTAATTTGGTATCAGAGCTTGATTGGGCTTAATCCTTCACAAGAGTGCCCATAAAAATGTGATATCCATTGGAACCGACTCTCTGTTAATATGGGTGAGAGTGGATTGTTTATTTATATTTTTATTTGATGTGTGTGAGAATATTAATTTTCTAAGTGAGTGATTAGTTTAGAATGTGTGTTGTTGTTGATGGCATAGAGAAAACTGCTCTTCAGAAAATCATGAGTCTATTCACTTAAGTGGACCTATATACTTGCGTGGATCCCTATCAAACCATTATATCAGTGAGAAATCATTTACATCAGATGACGTACATTATCCATGTAGAACGTAGCATGTGTATATTCTCTGCGTATCGATTGAGGAGAGATCATTGTGTGAAAGAGATTGTAGATTCAGATAGTGTGTGGATAGTTGGGTATACAATTAATTCTATCAGTCATCTCAAGAAGCTGTTGATAGATTCATTTCCATCATTGTCACAAGAGGGAAGTTGTCGTTGGCATATTGTTGCCTGTGTGGAGGAGCCAACCACGAATTTGTTGAGTATAATTATAATTTGGTAATTTGCTTTCACTTATCATGCTGCTACTTCTTTGTAGTTTCATGGAGTTGTTTTCTCTATGGAGTTTAGATATTGCAGATGCATTGTGTTGGAAGATTATTTTCTTTGTCATCGTTTTCTTAATTAGCATTGATTTCAATGATTATTGAAAAGTATTAGTACTATTTGGGTTTGTAAAATTTACATGATGAAGAGCCAATTACAAAGAAGAGTATTATAATTTAAAATTAGTGGTTCCTTCGGCGCCAAGAGAACAAATCATTAATTTGATTATGTCTACATGTCAGATGTTGGTGGGACTTGTTGTACTTCGATGCTTTAAGATCATCAGTTATAGGTTATGTATATATTATTGTATGTGCGTTTAAAGAAGGTCAATTGTATGATTGATTGCTGAAAATGTCCAGTAATAAGATCATTTTCCTATATAACTGTCGAAATTTTCTCTTCTGGGGAATTTCACAGATGGTAGTGTATCCATAGGATAATTCAGTTTCAAGGCTATACCTTGGGGTAGTCAAGAACCGTCAATCCTACGAATAAGTCAATGATGGTCTAAAGTGGTTATACTTTAAAAGGATCAAGAGGTAGCTAGAAAGTGTGGAGAAGAAAAAAGTGAAACCGAGTGATTGCAGAGTGGGTAGAGTTGTTAATGAAGATCAACCAGACGAAGATGATAGATCTGAATTGTATGTCATTTATATATTGTAAAAACAAAAAATCACATTTCTCCATTAAGGGGGAGTGTTGGAGAATAATGGCTAAATGACATGATTAGTATTTGGTTTGAGTTTGTTACGGAGAGTTGAGATATTATTTCAACTATCTAGATTGTGTACTTAAGATAGTTATCTATCTTAAACTACTTGTAATTGTATTTATATTGTGATTATACGTAATGAAAAATAGTTTTTTTTGTATATCTTGATTTGTAATTGTAGATGTTGAAACTTGCCAACCAATTTTCCATGTTGATCTGATTTCTTAACTCTCAGTATTATGCAGTTAACTGAACCTGACCATATAAAAATAGAATATGCATACATGCCACCAAAGTGATCAATTTGTGTAATTTTTTTATCATTCTATGTATCTCTGTGATATATGTTATATATCTATGCAAACCCATCGAGCGAAAGGCAAGCCTATGTTTGGATGTTGTAATTCACTCTTGATCAATACGAGTATCGATTATCATTTCCCTTATGAAGGGTTTTACCTCGTAAATGTTGTGTTCAATTGATGTGATTATTGTTGGTTTTATTTATTTTCCATTGAATCTTGTTGAATTTATTCTTCCGCTTCCCAACAAGTGGTATAAGAGCATAGACTTGAAGAATATTAGAGCTAAGGAAAAATACTCGTTCAGAATTGAAACAATCGAATCCGTAGAGGAAATCCAAGTTCGGTTGCTGGATCAAAGCCGACCAGACCGTAAGGTAAAGGATGAGCGCATTCTACTCGAGTGGACAGCAGGAAAACAAGACTGAGGTTGTGGAGGATGCTATATAGGAAACCAGTGGATCTTCTCTCTTGACGCGTGCAACAGGTGTGTTAACCTAAAATTGCCAAGATCATTGAACATGTATGCAGTTAATAAAGATTGGCGAAGGTACAATTCTTTTTAAATTAATTTCTTAAAAAGTGTCCTATATGAAGTTGTATCTTTTGACAAGTCCACCCAATTTTTTAAAAAGGTCAACCCATTTAATTTTTTATTGTGAAGAAACATACTTTTTTAAGAAAGAGTTTTTTGTTTTTTTTGAAAAAGGGTTGAAGTTTATGAGTGGAGGTAAAAAATCATTTTTTGATATATATATGGGGTGGGGTGGAGTGGTTTCTTAATATAAATTTATTCAGGAGTTGTGCACTTGTTTATTGGTCAAAATATTTTATTTGACCTGTGTAGAAAGATTTTGCATTTGTGTTAATGGGAAAAGTACAGAGTTGGAAGTTGAGGTGAAGAAATTCAACAAAAAAATATCTTTGAGTTATGGAACCTAGATATGTTGGTACAACAAGGAAACAACAAGAGCGGTGATGGTTGAGTCACCTTGAAAGAAGAAAAAAAAATGCATTTACCTTGGAGTTGTAAATTTTTTTTATTATTGATTGCATGTAAATGAGCATATGCCTGTAAGACCTGAAATGACATGCATACCCTAAATAGATTGAATATGTGGGGGGGCATGTATGTTGGGTTAAACTTGTCTCGGTCAAAGAGTTAATAAGTTAAATTTTTATTTTAGGTCAAAGCAAGTGGTTTTTCAGGTCCATGTTTTTTGGGTAGTTCGTGGTACTATTTCCATGGATTACATGTAATGAAGCCTATAAAAGGATTGGTGAACTTCATTGTAAATGGGCTTGTAGGTGAGTGGTGAAGGATTACTTGGCCAGATTGGCTGGATTCGTTCAAGGGAATGTTCATGCTAAGGTGGAACACTCAGACCCCATTATAAAGTCCTTGGAGGTTAGTGACAAAGATTTACTTGGGTCAGCTTGGACAGATTTGGTCAAGGTTTTTAGAATGCAATGTTTGAGGTGGACCAATGTGTATAGGTTAGAAAGGTGGGTCTATAGAAAGGATGATGTGTTTAGAGATTTATAGTAAAACAAACATTGGCAGGTCAATAAGTGTTTGAGAATATATGATGAAGGTAGGTTCATATTCATGGAACTTGGAAATTATTGCAAGGAAGTTGGGATCGAAAGGGCATGTTCAGTAATGCCAAGTTTTAGCAATAGTTTTGGGAAAAAGAGATTGTGTTATTTGGGAATAAGCAGTTGTGCTATCTAGTAAATTGGTCACCATCGGTTGCAAAAGAATGGAAAATTCTGGAAGAGGTATGAACAGTTCATCTGGTGATTAATCAAATGTGAAATTATTTGGTTGTGATGCTTATGTTTTTATCATCATTCTAAGTAGGACCCAGATCAAACATGTAGATCTTTGAGATGGTGATGATGTCAAGGGATGCAGATTGTGGGATAATACTACCCACAGAATCATCATGGAAAAAGATGCAGTGTTTGATGAATCTTATTTTATAAAATCAAACATAGTAAAATATGAAGGGTACAAAGCATTACTGGTACCGGAAGGCTATTTGGAAGGTATTGTTTTCCATGAAAGTCTCTCACCAGTTGTTAATCTTGTTTCTATTCATGTTGTGTTAGCACTAGCTGTGTTACTTGATCTTGAGTTAGTACAACTAGATGTTAAAATTGTTTTACATGGATTTTTTGGATAAGGAGATGTATATGGAACAATCAGAAAGGTTAGCTCAGAATCACAATAGAATATTTGTTTGCAAACTTAGGAATCATTGCATGGCCTCAAGCATGCTAGGAAAATGGTACAAGATGTTTGGTTCCTTCATGGTGAGCCAAATTTTACAAGAAGTGAGTATAACCATTGTGTTTGTGGTATATTTATTATCTTGTTGTTAACTGTTATGCTTGTTGCAAGCACAAGAATGTTTTAGATCAACAGGTTGGATTAGTTGGTTAGAAGGTTTGATATGAAGGATCTAGGAGAAGGAAAACAAATCTTGGGCATGGAAATTATACACAGAGATAGGAAATATGGTAAGCCTTGGTTATCACAACAAAATTATGTGGTTAATATACTCAGGAAATTCAGTATGAATAATGTGAAACCGGTAAAATTTCTTTGGCTTTCCATTGTAAGTGTTCTTCAGGTTTATGTCCTAACTAATGAAGAAGAAAAGGGTTATATGTCCTGAGTATCATATGTTAGTAGGAAGTATGATGTATGCGATGAAAATGATTAATATCTCACATGAAGTTGGTGTTTTCAGTAGATACATGGAAAAAATAGGTGAAGAGCATGGAAATGGGTGATGATGATTGCAATGGGAATGTTCAAGTATTTCACATGTAGTTGGTGTTGTCATTCACAGACACATGGAAAAACCAGGTGAAGAGCATGGAAATGGGTGATTTAGTATCTTAGAAGAACATAAGCACAAGTATCACCTACAATGGTTGTAGTGATTTAGTCTATGGTTATGATTTAGGATATTTGGAAAAGAGGAGACCTACCTCAGGTTATGTCTTGCAATAAAGCAAGGGTCTATTGGGTAAGTTGGGATAAGTACAAGATGATGTGTTATGTGTTGGTAAAAGTGTTGTGCATTTGACTAACAATCCACCATATCAAAATGGGACAATGCATCATTTTAGAAGGCAGGTTACTGATGGAGATAAAATGGTCCATACTGGAGCAAATTGTGCAGACATGTTCATGTAATAGTACTGTTAGAGAAGTTGCAAAGCTATGATGGTGTTTGGCTTCTCTTGGCTTACAAGAAAGCTGATGAATAAATTTGGGCATGATATATCAGGTAAATTGTTGTCAAGGTGGAGATTGTTGAAACATGCCAACCAATTTCCCATGCGGATCAGATTTCTTTACTCTTTGTATTGTGTAGTTAGTTGAACCTGAATAACTAAAAATAGAATATGCATGCATGCACACTAAAGTGATTAGTTTTTGTAAGTCTTTGATAGATGCTATATATCTATGCATACTAGTAGAGGAAAAGGCATGTAGTGTGTGGGATGGGTGTGAGGTTTGCAAGCGTGTGTTTGGATGTTGTAATTTTCCCTTGATCAATAAGAATATTGATTATCATTTCCCCATGAATGTTTCCCTTGTGAAGGGTTTTACCACGCAAATGTTGTGTTCAATTGATGTGATTGTTGTTGGTTTTATTTATTTTCCATTGAATCTTGTTGAATTTTTATTTCGCTGCCCAATAGTAGTTAGGAATTTAAGTGCCCATAAATTTATAGCTTGATTTGGAAATATATGTATTGTTGCATATTTTTTGTTTTTTTGAAGGTTCTAGATGCCTCAATCGTATTTCTATATGTAAATATTCAACTTATGTATGATGTAAGGAAATAAGATGAATTGAATATATAAATTAGTTCTATTCTAGATATTTCTTGTTGTTTTTCTTATGCTCCTCTGTTTTTCTTATGCTCCTCTGTTTTTCTTTAGCCTCCTTTGTTCCTTTGTGTGTGCATTATTATTGCATGTGAAGATTTGTTGGGAAATTTCAATTTGAGTGACACATTGATACTAGTTTGTTGGGAAACTAGTATCAGAGCCAAATTTGCTGACCAGATAATGGGTGTACTGTTATTGCACTTCGACAACTGTAGGAACCTTGATGTTTGATTATGTTAGAAACATATTGATGAAGGAGTATTTGGGATGTAAATCAATTATATTAAACCAAGGAAGAGAATCTCTAAATCTAGATGATCAATGTAGGAAAATTGATTAAAACTATCAAGGTCGTTCAATGTCAAGAGGTATATCAAAGTAAAAAAGAGGCAAATTCATTTTTTGTCATTGTGGAAAACTAGGGCACATGAAAAGAGAGTGACGATTATGGAAGTGAGAATAGAAGAAAAAAAACTAGCCAGGACAATTAAAAAATAAACCAACACAAATGAAGATGAGACTACTGCTATAGTTTCAGATGGTGGGGTGTTATTTAATGTTTCAATGGAAGATGCATATTTATATACCTCCAGCTATAACATTGATTGGAATCTTGATTCTAGAGCATCTCACCATGTAACCCCAAACAAAGATAATTTTGTTGCATATAATTGTGGTGATTATGGTAAATTGCACTTGGGAAACAATCACGTTTGCAACATTGTTGGAGTGGGAGATGTCCAGATCAAGAAAAAGGATGGAAAACATATATTTTATTGAAATAGGTTAAGCATGTTCCATAGATGAGCATGAGTCTTATCTATGTAGGATGGTTGGATGATGAAGACTACTTCACAAGTTTTGGAAAAAGTGGCTGGAAAACTAGTAAAGGGGCATTTCTCATGGATAGAGGATCAAAGATAGGAACATTATATACATTAAGAGAAATAGCATAAAAATCAGTTGTTGTTGTTGTAAAAGGGGAAATCTCAACATATTTGTGGCATAAACGCTTGGGTCACATGAGCAAAAAGGGAGTTAAAATTCTTGTTGGTAAAAATCTACTTCCAGGTTTGAAATCCTATAATGTTGACCTTTTTTAGAATTGCATATATGGTAGGCAACAAAGGGTTTCATTTATTAGAAGTGGCCATGAATGGAAAATATATTTGTTAGAGTTGATACATTTTGATGTGTTTGAGCCAGTAAACATTAAGTCATTAGGAGGAGCCTCATACTTCATCACATTTATAGATGATGTCTCTAGGAAGGTTTGGGACCACCCTATGAAAAGAAAAGGTGGGGTATTAGAGATATTTTATAAGTTTCATGTTTTTGTTGAAAGATAAACTAATATTTTCTCAAGTGTTTGAAGATGGATAATGGTGGAGAATATTGCTCCAACACATTTAAAGAGTATTGTATTAGGTTTGGCATAAAGCATGAGAAGATTGTCCTTCTTACTCTTCAACATAATGGTACTGTAGAAATAATGAATCACACTATCATGGAGAAGGTGAGGAGTATGTTGTCAAATTCTAGATTGGAAAATCATTTTTGGGTAGAAGCAATAAATACAACTTGCTACCTCATAAATCGATCTCCTACTACAAATTTCAATGGTGGAATTACTGAATAAGTTTGGACCAGTAAAAAGGTAAATTATTATCACTTAAAAATATTTGGATGTGAAGCATTTGTGTATATTTTCAAAGAGAATAAAACTAATCTAGATGATAAATCCATAAAGTGTATTTTTCTGGGATATGCAGATGGTGAGCTTGGTTGCCGATTATGGGATCTTATTAAAAATAAAGTTATTAGAAGCAAGGATGCCATATTTAATGAGTTGGAGATGTTTAAGAATTGTGCAAGTAATATGGAGGTCAAGAAAGTTGTTGACAGTTTTGTTGAACAACAAATAAATATTCCATCATTGCAAGAAAAAAGGAAGTATATTCAAGAATAAGTTGAACAATAGATGGAACATGATAAAAAACAACAAGAAGAAATTGTACAACAACCATTACAAGAAGTATAACTTGAAAATACACCACCACAATTGGCCCATAAGTCTACTAGGCCTCACAAACCTTCACAAAGGTATTCTCCCTCAAGTTACATTTTATTAACCATTGGAGGTGAACCTGATTGTTTTCGGGAGGCTTGTAAAGTTGAGAACAACAAAGAATGGAAGAAAGCAATGGAGGAAGAAATGGAGTCCTTGTTGGAAAACGAAACTTGGGAGTTGGGAAATTTCCCAAAAGGAAGAATATCCCTACAAAACAAATGGGTGTAGAGAATTAAGCATGAGGGAGAAGGGAAAAATGAAAGATGCAAAGCAAGGTTGGTGATCAAAGGATTTTCTCAAAAAGAAGGTATTGATTTCACTAAAATATTTTCACCTGTTGTTAAGATGCCATCCATCATAATTATTATTTGTCTTTCCACTAATTTATATTTAGAGTGTGAAAAATCATATGTAAAGACAACCTTCCTCGATGGTGAATTGGAAGAAGAGATTTATATGGAGTAGCCGAAAGGTTTCAAAATAAAAGGTAAATCAAACTTGGTTTGCAGGTTGAAGAAAATCCTCTTTGGACTAAAACAGACACCTCACCAATGGTATACGAAATTTGATTCATTTATGTTGGAACATTGTTTTAAAAGACTAGAGGTTGATCATTGTGTCTACATTAAAAGGTATGGCCAAGAAAAGTACAATATATTATTTCTATATGTGAATGACATGTTATTTATTGAGCATTATAAGAATATCATTAACAAGTTGAAGAAGGATTTGAAAAAACAGTTTGCATTGAAATATTGGGTCCAACACAACAAATACTGGGAATAAATATCATACATGACGAAAAGAAGAAAAAATTGTGGATGTCACAAGAAAAATATATTGAAAAGGTACTAGATAGGTTCAATATAAAGGATGCCAAGCCATTTGGTACACTGTTAGAAAAACATGATTACTGAGCAATAAAATGAGACAAATGCGGAAATAAAAGACATAAGATACACAATACAATAGAGATACAAATATACGTGGTTCACCCAGTGTGGGCTACATCCACCAGAGAAATTGCTAGGTCCTTCCTTTTTATTATCCAACAAAATGAATGGATACAACATACAACACACCCGTTGTAACTTCCTCTTCTTTCTCTCACAGTCTCCTCTCTCAAAATAGAATATTTACGATAATACACAACCACAATACAATTCCCTCATAAAACAAGGTTTCCTTCTAGGGAAAAAACCCTAAAATAACTTCTATTGTCAGATCTGCAACCTTTTAATGAATGGTCTGGATTGACTACGAAATTACAGTATTTTACAAGGCAATTTTTCCTCATATTTCTCTTTGGGGGCGTTGCCCCTGAATCCCTCACTAGGGGGGCTACAAAAATTGTCGCCACCCCCACTGGACCCCCTTAGCGATAGTTGTGGGGGGGAAATCCCCCCCACACCCCCCATTAAGGAATGGGGTCCAAGCATGGCTGAAACAAACCTTTGAATCGAGAAGATAATCAAGCTCCACAACCAACAATCTCCCACTTAGATACCGATCACAACAAATTCACTGTTGTTATACTTGTTGGACTATACTCCTTGTTCAAGGATAAATTCGTGAGTGCGGACACAGACCAATCTCCACAGATCCACCCGGATCTGGAACAAACCGAGACAGAATACTACTCTTTCCCTAGTTCTAAAGTGTTGAATGGACAAGAGAGGAAGGATGATGTACTTACTTTATGAAAGCTCTCCTTATCTCTGTTGATCCCCGCTCTGCTACGATGCTCTTGCGTCGTCCAATCACAACAACACAAACCAATCACAACAAAGAGATTAATATATTCAAAACTCTAGACTATA
>ML784291.1:526685-556090 GCA_009831015.1 Picea engelmannii | reverse complement strand
CTATCTTCAAAAGTGTAATTTTGAGAAGCTGATAAGTGTAACTTTCTTCATGAAAATGATCTTAATGAAGAGTCAGATCTTCTATCACCATGTCATTATTATGTCATCATCTCGATAACCAAAAATGTGGATAACACTCCTCCTTAGACCTGGAAAATTTCTCATCTCCACCTTCATGCTTGAAGACCAACTGAAACTGAGAAGGAACTTAGTTTCTCCCTAGTTACTCCCTTTGTTAACATGTCTGTAAGATTTTGGCTCGTATGTATCTTTTCCAAATTTAAATTTCCATCTTCGAAGACAGATCGTATGAAATGGTACATGTGTTGTATATTCTTAGTATTTGAATGGAAGGTTGAGTTCTTTGCAAGATGAAAGACACACTTGTTGTCACAATACAACCTACTATTATGTTGCTTCTTTCCCAATTCCTCCATAGACATATGTAACCAAATCATCTCTTTAATAGCCTTTGTATAAACAACATACTCTACTTCCATTGTTGAAAGTGCAAAAAACTTTTGTAGTTTAGAAATTGATCCGTCGGGATTTTTCGAATGACTTATGGTTGAGTTTTTTTTTTTTAATTGCATGTATTAATTGACCATTGGGAAACTTAACGAAAGAACGAGAAAAGAAAAGGAATTATACATCCATTAACATATTTGCATATCTGAAATGCAATGAAAAATAGCAAACCATAATACACAGGTTGATAACGGAGTTCGACACAACTTTGCCTACGTCTCTGGGCCTTTTCTTTGTGGGGGAGGCTTCTTTATTTCTGTTTGAAAGCTAAATAGTACATCTTTACAATGCCAAATGGCTTCTAGACTGATCTGGTCATGTTCGCCCAGATCTCTGGAACCATGCACAAAAAACGGCACCTGAAACGGATGTCTGGAGCTCTCAGAAACGGTCCGACATCATCTCCTCCTCAACAGCTTCCCTGCCTCAAACTGGCTTTGACTTGGCTTCTCCTCAGCATATCTGCTCTGAATTCTCTCAAAAGCTGTCCCCATGGCCTCAAAATTGCCTTGGTTAAATAGTTGGGAAGTTAGTCATCCATCTCCAACTTCCTCCACGAATTTAGGCTCTAAAAATGCCCAATAACTCCCAAAAATGAGTTAATTACATTAAAAATGGCTTAACAATAGTTAAAAACCCAAAATTGGTTACAAAAACCCACTTTTAAACTATAATGTAGTTATAATAGGCCTAAGCCCCTTAGCCTTGGGCGCACGCCCCCTTTGCATGGTCGCATGCACTTACACGACCACGGGCTGGGGCTTAGCCCCCAACCCCTTCCTTTGTGCGCCATAATACTATACAATAACTTTTATAATATGGGTTTTAATAACATGAAATAAATTAGGCGCATTGGTAAAGGACTAAAGTGAAGGCGCTTAGGCTTTGTGGTTGGTCATGGGTTCAAAACCCATGGACCCCAAATTTTTTTGAAACCTGCCACTTTGACTTTGACTGGGTGCCACGTGGCTGCCCATGACTGGGCCACGTGGCACTTTCCCATTCGACGGACAAATGCCACTTGTCAACCATTGACTGGTCCAGTTGCCTACCACATGTCTGCCCTGCCAGCAAACCTGCCCAATCACCATCAGCCAGAGAGTGCCACGTCATCTACTGCACAGTCAACATGTTGATGTCAGCGTTGACTTTTTGACCAGTTGACCTTTGACTTTTTCCCTGTTTGGGCTTCCGATCAGAACACGATAACTTTCTCATACGGAGCCCGTTTGAAAAAGTAAATATATCGCCGGAATCAGGAAGACGAGACAGACGCAATGGAATAGGTTTCGTCAGATTTTGAGCACTTTCATTTTTGAGCATTTTTCAAGCCCTGTCAGGCTTCTGAATCTGATTTCGGATCAAAAATCCAACTCATTGTTGTTCCACCTATAGTAAAAACATACCCCGTGGTGCTCCTCCTGCTATCTTTATCACCTTCCATATCTAAATCAATATATCATTATAGAATAATGGCTAAACCTCTAAAACATAATGTATGAGTAGCAGTACCTCTCAAATACCTGAGAATCCACTTTACTGCATCCCAATGTTCTTTACCTAGATTGTTCATATGCCTTCTCACAACTCCCACTACATGTGCAATATATGGTCTTGTGAAAACCATCGCATACATCAAGTTGCCAACTGTTGATGAATAAGGGACTCTGGACATGTATTATATCTCCTCCTCTGTCTTGGGACACATTTCCTTAGTTAATTTGAAATGGATGTCCAAAAGGTGTACTAACTAGTTTTGCATTCTACATTCTAAACCTCTCCAACACCTTTTCTTTGTACTCACCCCAAGACAATGTCCATTTGTGATTTTTCCTATGTCTTGTTATTATCATACCAAGGATTTTCTTTGCAACACCCAAATCCTTCGTCGCAAATGAATTAGCTAATTTCTTCTTAAACACATTTATATTTTGCATATTAGACCCTGCAACAAGCATGTCATCTACATACAATAGAAAGATAACATAGTTTCCATTTTCTATCATTTTGAAATAAACACAATTATCAGAATGACATATACTATAACATTGTTCTGTCATAAACCTATCAAACTTAAAATACCACTACCTTGGAGCTTGCTTTAGTCCATACAAGCTCTTCTTCAACCTGCATACCAAATTCTCCTTTCCTTTGACCTCATACCCCTGTGGCTGTTGCATATAAATCCTTCCTCCAAATCCCCATGGAGAAAAGTTCTTTTTACATCTAAATGTTGAAGATGAAAATATTCTACTGCCACAAGACTTAAAATAGTCCTAATTGAAGTCATCTTAACAACATGAGAAAATATTTCATCAAAATCTATACCTTTCTTTTGTGCAAACCCCTTTACAACAAGTCTATCCGTGTACCATTTTTTTCCTCCATCATCTTCCTTCAACTTGTAACCCCATTTATTATGAAATGCTCTTTTTTCTTGTAGGAAATTGAACCAAGTCCCAAGTCTGGTTATTTACCAAGGAATTCATTTCCTCTATCATTCCTTGCTCCCGCTTCTTTTTAGTGTCTACCTACATTGCCTCTTCATAACATTCTCGTTCACCAGAATCAATCAAAAACAAATAACACAATGAAGGAGAGTATCATTCATGGGGTCTACTTAAACTAGTAGATCTTATAACAACACTTCCACGAGTTTGAGGTACATGTTGCTCTTGTTGTTGTACATTTTGATTTTCTTGTACCTTTTGAATTTGTTTTTCAGTGATCTCATCAAACACTATTTATTTAGAAAAAAAATTCTTCCTTTTTCCTTCCCTACAAGAGATATTTATACATGACCTTCTCATTGAATATGACATCTCTAATCCTAATGATTTTTTATTTTCATAATCCCATAAGCGATAACCAAAATCATTAACACCATATCCAATAAAGGTACACTTCTTGGATTTGTTGGTTGTGGAGCTTGATTATCTTCCTGATTCAGAGGTCTTTGTTTTTAGCCATGTTTATACTACATGAAGACTATACACCCCTCCACATGGGAGGTTTACAGGGGGGTATTTCCCCCCCTGCGGGGTATGGGGGCAAGCGAGCCCCCAATGGGGGTTCTAGGGAAGCATCCCCCGAAAGAAAAAATTCCTTCTAAATGTATATTGTAATTTCATAGTAAATATGGACCATTCATTATAAGGTCGCATATCTGACAGTAGAAGTTGTGTTAGGGTTTTTTCCCTAGAAGGAAACCCTCCTTTATGAGGGAATTGTATTGCGACTGTGTATCATTGGAGAATATTGTATTTTGAGAGAGGAGACTATGAGAGAAAGAAGAGGAAGTTATAGCGGGTGTGTTGTGTAGATTTTAACCTTGTTTAATATTTACTGCAAACAAATTTTCAGTAAAAGAATAGAAAAGATACAATGGAAAATACAAACATTACACAAATATTTTTCCCCTGGAAACCCAAACTAGGAAAACCAACATATTCTATATTCCTTCATAGTGTTACATTGTTTACAATACAATATACATATAGGAGCCAACGACATCCAAAATCCTAACCCAATGACTTGGATTAGTCAACAACCCTAATTCCTTAACCGGAAATAGAAAAACCATCGCCAAAGAAACCATGTGCCGAAAAACCACCTAAATATGTGACACGTTTCTCGAGGGATAAAAAAATTTCAACAATCCAGGGCAGCAATCCCCATGGATCCTCTACACCAATATAACTTGTCAGTGCTCACAAATTTTGTTAATGAATCTACAACATTCTTCAAAGTGTCCACCTTCATCAACAATACTTTCTTTTCTTCAATCATTTCTCTCACAAACTGATATTGAATATCAATATGATTTGTCTTTGAATGATCAGTCGGGTTCTTCATCAGAAAAATTGCACTTTGCCTATCACAATCTATCCTTACAGCTTGATGTAGCAACCCAATACCTGAACACAATCTTTGTAACCATACTTCTTCCTTACTTGCATGAGTGACTCCCATGTATTCAACTTCTATAGTTGAAAGTGCCACTACAGCCTGTCTTTTGCTCATCCAACTTATTGCTCCTCCAAACAAGTTAAACACATACCCACTTGTAGATCTCATATGATCCAGATCTCCATCCCAGTCTGCATCCACAAAGACATGTATATCCACCACTCTGTCCTATCCCAGTCTTCCTTCGTAGCACAATCCATAGCTAGCAGTGCCACGCAAATACCTGAAAAATATTTTTACTGTTGTCCAATGCTCCTTCCCTGGTTTTGACATATACATGCTCAAAACTCCCAATGCATGTGTAATGTACAGTCTAGTACATACCATTGCATACATCAAACTACCAACTGCACTCGCATATGGAACACGAGACATGTCCTCCTCCTCTTCCTATGTCTTGGGACATTGATCCGCAGATAACTTTACACCAATAGGAATAGGGACCTTGATCGGTCTACATTTCTGCATATTAAACCTCTGCAATATTGTCTCGACATATTTTCTCTGATTTAACCAAAATTTCCTCTTTTTTCGATCTATTTTAATTTCCATGCCCAAAATGAAATTTGAAGCACCGAGATCCTTCATGTCAAATTTAGAGGACAACTGAGTTTTCACATCTTGGATGATCTCCTTGATGTTTCCTATCAACAACATGTCATCCACATACAAGACCAAATAAATCAAATGATCACCAATTAATTTAAAATACACATAGTGATCCTCTTTGCTTCTTGTGAAGCCAAGTCCCATCATATAAATATCAAAGTTTCGATACCACATCCTTGGTGATTGTTTTAAACTATACAAGGACTTTTTCAGCTTGCATACCAACTCCTTCTTTCTCTTCACAACATAACCTTCTAGTTGTTTCATATATATTTATTCTTCCAGATCCCCATGTAGGAATGTTGTCTTCACATCTATCTATTCTACTTCAAAATCAAATGCAGCAACAACAGATAACATAAATATTATAGAGGTTAACTTGACAACAAGAGAAAAAATCTCACCAAAATCAATTCCCTCAACCTGGGAATAACCCTTTGCTACTAACTGAGCTTTGTATTTCTCCACTTTTACTTCTGCATTAAGTTTCTTTTTAAATACCCATTTGCTGCCAATGGGATTTCTTCTAGTCGGTATATCCACTGGATCCCAAGCCTCATTCTTATCCAAAGATTCCATTTCTTCGTCCATGGCCCTTTTCCAGAGATTTCCATCCTCTGAATCCATTTCCTCCATGATAGTTCTAGGATCATCATCAGTAATAGACAAAGCAAAATTTGAACATAAATCAGATGGAGTATACCTTTTCGGTAGCCTTCTTTCTCAAACCAATATCCTCAATACTGGAGTATGAGGATCTTCTTCCTCTGATTCTTGTTCTTCTGTAGAGTCTGACTCATCATCCTTTAAATCAAACTCTATTTTCTCTAGTTCTTCCTTACTTGTAAGGACTTCCTTTTTAACAACATCCTTCATTTCTCTAAATACCACATCTTGGCTATACACTACCTTCTTAGTTTATGGGTTCCAAATCTTATAACCTTTGAGACCATCTTTATATCCAATAAAGATAGACTTTTCTTCCTTCTTATCTAGCTTATTCATGTTTTCCTTTGGAACATGAACATATGCATCACAGCCAAATACCTTGAGATGTGTGAGAGAAGGTTTCTTACTAGTCCATACCTCTTTTGGAGTCTTGTCATCCAATGCCGATGAGGGTGATCTGTTGACCAGGTAACATGCAGTACCCACTGCCTCTACCTAGAATTCGTGTCCTAACTCGACACCACTGAGAATGCACCTTTCTTTTTCCATCAGCGTCATGTTCATCCTTTCTCCAACTCCATTATGCTGAGGTGTATATGGAGTAGTCTTCTGCCTTGCTATACCGCACTTCTTACAAAATTCTTCAAATTCATTCCCACAGAACTCTCTGCCATTATCTATCCTCAACACCTTGATTCTTTTCTTTGTTTGATTCTCAAGAAGATCCTTAAACTCTTTAAACCTATCAAATACTTCATATTTCTTCCCGAGGAAATATATCCAACTATTCCTCAAGAATTCATCTATAAATGAGACATAGTACACACATTTTCCTAATGATGTGACCGATACAGGTCCAAAAACATCATTGTCAACTTGCTGTAAAATTCCTTCTTCCCTCATTGCACCAGAAGGGAATCTTACCCGATTTTGCTTCCGATATACAAAGTGTTCACAGAAATCAAAATCTAGAGAGTATTTAGACATACCTTCAACCATACCTTTACCGTGTAGTAGTTGAATACCCTTCTCTCTGATATGCCCCAATCTTTGATGCCACAACATAACCTTTTCTCTAGATATTGTAGGAGTTCTTTCTTCTTCAACTCCAATATCAAGAACAATGGAACTTTTACACCCATCACTAATAGTGCTTCCTTGCAGCTTCTACATAGTTCCAAACCAAACTCCCTTCAACAACACCATTGCTCCTCAGACCATCCTACAGGTTTCCTTTTCAAATATTGTTTTAACCCTTGCATCATCCATTTTGCTTACATAAATAAAATTTCTAGCCAAACCTGGGATGTGCATAACACTAGGAAGTGTTCTAAACCTTCCATCTATGAGCCTCAACTTGACTTTTCCTCGACCTATGATTCTGGTTGTCGAGTCATCACATAGGAAAGCATTACCTCCATCATACCTTTCATATTCATAGAACCACTCTCTATGGGGAGTCGTATGAAATGATGCACCTGATTCAACCAACCATTCCTCATGATTTGCATGTGTGCTTGAAGAATCCAAGTACACATCCCTCCTTCTTCCTTGGAGGTCTTTTCTTTCGTAGAAGGAGATTCTTCAGATCCCTTCTTTTTCTCATCATTGGATCTACATTGCTTCTTGTAATTCCCTTATTTTCCACATCTCCAACATACCTTTACAAACTTTCTGGGAGATTTAGATCTACCCTTAGACTTAGATCTCCCACTTGATAACTTAGATCTATTTCTTTCCTGGGAACGTCCTCTTGCAAATAATGTGTCTGTTCTCTATCCTCCCATATTCTTCCGTCTCATCTCCTCCGACAACAAGGATGAGACCACTTCATCAAAATTCAAGGCAATTTTATTACTACCTATGGCCACAACTAGACTATGCCACAAGTCTGGTAAATAACATAATAAATTGATACATTTATCTTCATTTGAAATTTTAATCTCAACATATACTAACTGACTTACCACATTATTGAAGGCGTTCAAATGATCTGCCACCGAGTCTCCATCTCTCATCCTCAGGTTATACAACTTCTTTCTCATGAATAGTTTATTTACTAGGGACTTAGACTGATACAACTTTCTCAGCTTATCCCATAAATCCTTGGTTGTAGCTTCCTTTGACACATTCAGTAATATTGAATTTGAGAGACACGGTCAGATTGTGTTATTTTCCTTTCGATCCAACTTTTTCCAGTCATCTGTTGAAGTTCCTGTAGGTGAAGTACCTGGATGTACCACAATCCACTAATATTTGTCCACCAACAGTTATTCCATATTGAGATTCCACAACTCAAAACTTTTCCCATTAAACTTATCGATCTCCATCTTAGAATTGCTTGCCATTTCTTTTCACCTGAAAAATCAATACCACAGATCTGCAACTGTAACAAGGCTTATCATAGTCCTGATCTAAACCCTTGGCCACAAAGTCATCCCCCTGAAGCCAAAAAATCTCTGATACCAAATGTAGATTTTCACCGTGTACAATATTTACTACAAATAGATTTTCAGTAAAAGAACAGAAAAGATACAATGGAAAATACAAACATTACAGAGATATTTTTCCCCTAGAAACCCAAACCGAGAAAACCAACATATCCTATATTCATTCATAGTGTTACATTTTTTACAATACAATATACATATAGGAGCTAGCAACATCCAAAACCCTAAACCAATGACCTGGATTAGTCAACAACCCTAATTCCATAACCAGAAATAGAAAAACCATCGACAAAGAAACCATGTGCTGAAAAACCACCTAAATATGTGACACGTTTCTTGAGGAAAAAAAATTCTTGGGGGATCTACCCCTGAGCCCCCGCGCGGGGGGATTTCACCCCCTTGCACCCCTCTCAAACCCCCCTACAAAGAATATAACACATACCCAACATGTTGTAGGTTGTATCCCTTCATTTTGTTAGATAAAAAAAAGGAAGGACCTTGAAATTTCTCTGGTGGATGTAGCCCACATTGGGTGAACCACGTATATCTGTATCTCTATTGTATTATTCTATGTTTTATTTCCTTATTTTTTTATTTTATTGTTCCGCGATCCTACTTTTCTAACAACTGGTATCAGAGAGAAAGGTAACTCATAGGAAAAGAGGTTTCATGGTTTGAGTGGGAGCAATGGTAGAAGATGGAAAGTTTAGGGTCGCGAAATTTAACGACCAAAACTACCAATTGTGGAAGATTCATATAGAAGATTATTTATATTAGAAAGATCTATTCCTACCATTGGGTGGAATAGAAAAGAAGCCAACGACCATGAAGGATGAAGAATGAGAGGTTCTTGACAGAAATGCACTAGGAACGATACTACTGAGCCTGGCCAGTAGGTTTCATTATTTCAAAATAAATGACAACGAAGGAGTTGATGGACGCATTGGCTAAACAATATGAAAAACCCTCAGCATACAATAAGGTATTTATAATGAAGAGATTATTTAATATGAAGATGTCAGAAGGTTGGTTTTTTGCAGATCATTCAAATGAATTTAATATGGTTACTAATCATCTAAGTTCTATAAAAGTAGACTTTGATGATGAGGTCAAGGATCTTTTGATCTTGTGCTCATTGCCAAAAAGATGGAATGGTTTGGTCATGGTTTTAAGTAACTATGTCTATGGTTCAAACAATCTAAAATTTGATGATGTTGTTGGTGTTATCTTTAGCGAGGAAATGCAATGGAAAAAAACAGGTGAGACATCAGGTAATGCGTTAAACATGGAGAATACGGGAAGACAAAAGGATAGAGGAAATGGCTCATGGAACTACGTGAATTCTAAGAAGGGAAGATTTGAATCCAGACTGAGAAAGATAAAATGTTGGAATTGTGGGAAGAAAGGACATCTGAAGAAAAACTGCAAAGCTCCAAAGAAACAAAGAGATGGAAAGCAAGATAAAAATCAGGAAGCAAATGTAACAAGTGATGTGTTACAAGATGATTTTATTCTTTCTATAGATAATATTTCTGAGTATTGGGTAGTATATTCAGGGGCTTCATGTCATGCCACACCCCATAGAAATTCTACATTATGTTCAAGGTGATTTTGGACAGGTTCATTTGGGTGGTGATGCACCATGCAAAGTTGTTGGAATGGGAAAGGTGAAAATAAAGCAAAGGAATGGAAACCAATGGTTGTTGAAAGAGGTAAGACATGTTCCAGATCTAAGGAAAAATATAATTTCAACAGGGAAGTTGGAAACTGAAGGTTGTATATCCATATTTACAGATAAGTTGTGGAAAGTCACCAAAGGATCATTGGTGATAGAAAAAGGAGAGAAGGTAGGTACATTTTATTTATGTTCTGGTAATACTGAATCTTCTATCTCTTTAGCTTCTATAGGAATGGATACAACACTGTGGAATCATAGGCTTGAGCACATGAGTGAGAAGGGGATGCAGATACTTCACAAAATAATTTTGTTTTCAAATCTTAAACAAATTGATTTGGATTTATATGAGCACTATGTTTATGGAAAACATAAGAGAGCCAAATTTTTCAAAGTTGGAAAAGAAAAAAAGAGTGAAAGGTTAGAGATTGTGCATATACATGTATGGGAACCAAATCATGTATCATCTCTTGGTGGCTCTCTTTATTATGTTACTTTTATTGATGGTGCAACTAGAAAAAACTTGGGTTTATTGCATTCGACAAAAATATGATGTTTTTGATACTTTTAAGAAATGGAAAGATTTGGTTGAGAATGAGACAGGAAAAATGTTGAAGTGTCTCAGATCAGAAAATGGAGGTGAATATTGTAGCAAGGAGTTTGATGATTACTATTGATACCATGGGATTCGTAGAGAGAAAATAGTTCCAGGAACACTGCAAGAAAATGGTGTGTCATAAAGGATGAACATAACAATCATGGAGCGTGCAAGGAGTATGTGATTGCATGTTGGGTTTCCCTTATAGTTATGGGAAGATGTTGTAAATACTATTGTTTACTTAATAAACATAGGACATTCAATCTATTTGGATGGTGGAATTCTAGAGGAGGCATGGACAGGTAAAAAGGTAAACTATTCTTTTTTGAAGACTATTGGTTGTGAAATATGTCCATGTTGATAAAGAAAATAGAACAAAGCTTGAGGAAAAATCCATGAAGTGTACCTTTATTGGATACAATGTTAATGATTTTGGTTATCGCTTATGGTATTATAAAAATCACAAAATCATTAGGAGTAGAGATGTCATATTCAATGAGAAGGTCATGTACAAAGTTCAGTTGTAGGGAAAGAAACAAGAAAAAAAAAAAACTAGAATACACAGTGCTTGATGAGATCACTGAAAGAGAAATTCCAAAGGTACCAGAAAATCAAAATGTACAACAATAGGAGAAGCAGGTACCTCAAACTCCTACAAGTTTTGTTAGAATATATACCAGGTTAAGTAGACCCCTGACTGATACTCTACTTCATTGTATTATTTATTGTTGATTGAATTTGGTGAGACTGATTCTGGTGAACCAGAATTTTATGAAGAGGAAATGCAGGTAGACACTAAAAAGAAGTACGAGAAAGGAATGAAAGAGGAAATGGATTCCTTGGTTAATAACCAAACTTGGGACTTGGTTCAGTTGCCTGCAATAAAAAGAGCAATGTGGAATAAATGGGTTTACAAGTTGAAGGAAGAATATGGAGGAAAAAAGTGATACAAGGTTAGACTTGTTGTAAATGGGTTTTCACAAAAGAAAGGTATGGATTTTGATGAAATATTTTTTCCTGTTGTTAATATGAATTCAATTGGGACTATTTTAAGTCTTGTGGAAGTAGAAGATTTGCATCTAGAACACTTAGATTCAAAAACAATTTTTCTCCATGGGGATTTGGATGAAGAGATTTATATGCAGCAGCCAGAGGGATATGAGGTCAAAGGGAAAGAAACAATAGTATGCACATTGAAGAAGAGCTTGTATGGCATAAAGCAAGATCCAAAGCAATGGTATTTGAAGTTTGACAGGTTTATGTCAGAATAAGGTTGTAGTAGATATCATTTTGATCATTGTGTTTATTTTAAAAGGATAGAAAATGGAAGTTATATTATCTTGTTATTGTATGTAGATGACATTCTTGTTGTGGGGTCTAATATGTAGGATATAAATGTGCTCAACGAGAAATTATCTAATTCATTTGCGATGAAGGATTTGGGTGCTGCAAAGAAAATCCTTAGTATGAGAATAACAAGAGACAGGAAAAATTGCAAATTGACATTGTCTCAGGGTGAGTACATAGAGAAGGTGTTGGAGAGGTTTAGAATGCAGAATACAAAACCAATTAGTACACCTTTGGCTAGCCATTTCAACTTAACCAAGGAAATGTGTCCCAAGACACACGAGGAGATAGAATACATGTCCAGGGTACCTTATTCATCAACGATTGGTAGCTTGATGTATGTTATGGTTTACACAAGACTAGATATTGCACATGCAGTAGGAGTTGTAACCAGGTATATGGAAAATCCAGGTAAAGAACATTGGAAGGTAGTAAAGTGGATTCTCAAGTATTTTAGAGGTACTTCTACTCATGCATTATGTTTTGGAGGTTCGGACATTGTTCTACGGGGATATGTTGATTCATATATGGTAGGTGACGAAGATAGCAGGAGGAGCACCATAGGGTATGTTTTTACTATAGGTGGAACAATAGTAAGTTGGATTTCAAAACTACAAAAGGTTGTCGCAGATCTGACAATAGAAGTTATGTTAGGTTTTTTTTCCCTAGAAGGAAAGCCTCCTTTATGAGGGAATTGTATTGCGGCTGTGTATCTTGGAGAATATTGTATTCTAAGAGAGGAGACTATGAGAGAAATAAGGGGAAGTTACAATGGGCGTGTTGTAGGTTGTATCCCTTCATCTTTTTGGATAAAAAAAAAGGAAGGACCTGGAAATTTCTCTGATGGACGTAGAACACATTGGGTGAACCATGTATATCTATGTCTCTATTGTATTATTCTGTGTTTTATTTATGCATTTGTTTTATTTTGTTGTCCCACGATCCTTTTTTTCTAATAGGATTTTTCTTCAAGCTTTGTTCTATTTTGTTTATCAATGTGGACAAATGCTTCACAACCGAAAGTCTTAAGAAATGAATAGTTTACCTTTTTACCTGTCCATGCCTTCTCTGGAATGCCACCATCCAAAGAACTTGAATGTCCTCTATTTATCAAGTAAAAATCAATATCTACAACATCTGCCCAAAACTGCAAGGGAAACCCTGCATGCAATATCATACTCCTTGCATGCTCCATGATTGTCCTGTTCATCCTTTCCGACACACCATTTTCTTGTGGTGTTCCTCGAACTGTCTTCTCTCGACAATTCCCATGGTATGAACAATAATCATCAAACGCCTTGCTGCAATATTCACCTCCGTTGTCTGATCTGAGACAATTCAACCTTTTTCCTATCTCATTCTTAACCAAAGATTTCCTTTTCTTAAAAGTATCAAAAACATCATATTTTTTTCGAATGTAATGAAACCAAATTTTTCTAGTTGCATCATCAATAAAAGTAACAAAATAACAAGAGCTACCAAGAGGTGATACTTGACCTGGTCCCCATACATATGTATGCACAACCTCTAACTTTTCATTCTTCTTTACTTTTCCAACTCTGAGAAATCTGACTCTCTTCCATTTTCCATAAACACGGTGCTCACATAAATCCAAATCAATGTGTTTAATACCTAACAACAAATTTATTTTGTGAAGTATCTGCATCCCCTTTGCACTCATGTTTCCAATCCTATGATGCTATAGTGTTGTATCCACTCCTGTAGAAGCCAAAGAGATAGAAGAATCAATATTACTAGGACATAAATACAATTTACCTACCTTCTCTCATTTTTCTATCACCAGTGATCATTCAGTGACCTTCCACACCTTATATGCAAATATAGATACACAACCTTCACTTGTCAACTGTCCTGTTGAAATTATAATTTTCCTTAGATCTAGTACATGTCTTACCTCATTCAATAACTATTGGTTTCCATTCTTTTGTTTTATTTGTACCTTACCCATTCCAACAATTTTGCATGGTGCATCATCACCCAAATGAACCTATCCAAAATCACCTTGAACATAATCTATAAAATATTTCCTATGGGGTGTGGCATGAAATGAAGCCCCTGAATAATCTATCCAAGACTCACAAATATTATCTACAAAAAGAATCAAAACATCTTATAACACATCACCTGTTACATTTGCTTCTTGATTTTTCTCTTGTTGTCCATCTCTTTGTTTCTTTCGAGCTCTGTAGTCTTTCTTCAGATGTCCTTTCTTTCCATAATTACAACACTCTATCTTTCCCGATTTGGATTTGGATATGCCCTTCCTAGAATTCTCATCATTCCCTTATCCCTTTCCTGTATCCTTTTGTCTTCCTCTATTCTCCATAGTCAATGCATTACCTGATGTCTCGCCTATGCTTTTCTATCACATTTCCTCACTAAGGATAACACCAACAACATCATCAAATTTTAGATCGTTTGAACCAGAGACATAGTTACTTACAGCCATGACCAAGCCATTCCATATTTATGGAAATGAGCACAGGATTAGAAGAGCCCTGAACTCATCATCAAATTCCACTTTTACAAAACTTAGTTGATTAGTAACCGTATTAGATTCATTTAAATGATCTTCAATAGAACCACCTTCTAACATCTTGATATTAAATAATCTCTTCATTAGAAATACCTTATTGGACGTCGGGGTTTTTTCATATAGTTTAGCCAATGCATCCATCATCTCCTTCGTTGTCTTTTCTTTTGAAATATTGAAAGCCATTGACGCTGCCAATCTCAGTCGTATCGTTCCTAGTGTCTTTCTATCAAGAAAATCCCATTCTTCGTCCTTCATGGATGTCGACTTCTTTTCTATTCCACCCAATGGTAGGAATAGATCCTTCTGATATAAATAATATTCCATCTGCATCTTCCAAAACTAATATTTTTGGCCGTTAAATTTCTCAATCCTAAACTTTCCATCTTGTGCAATTGCTCTCACTCGAACCAGGAACCCTCTTTTATTGTGAGTTACCTTTTTCTTTGATACCAGTTGTTAGAAAAACAATATTGTGGAGCAATAAAATAAGAAAACTTTATGCGGAAATAAAACACAAAAGATGAACAATACAATAAAGACACAGATATGTGTGGTTCATGGTTCACCCAGTGAGGGCTACATCCACCAGAGAAATTGCCAGGCCCTTCCTTTTTATTATCTAGCAAAATGAAGGGATACAATCTACAACACACCCAATGTAACTTCCTCTTCTTTCTTTCATAGTATCCTCTCTCATAATATAATATTCTCGATAATATGTAGTCGCAATACAATTCCCTCACAAAAGAGGGTTTTCTTCTAAGGAAAAAACCCTAAAATAATTTCTACCGTCAGATCTACAACCTTAATGAATGGTCCATATTGACTATGAAATTACAATATTTTATAAGGCAATTTTTCCCAATATTTCATTTCGGGGGTGCTTCCCTCGAATCCCTTGTTGGGGGGGGATACAAAAATTGTTGCCCCCCCCCCTTGGACCCCCGTGGCAACAATTGTGGGGGGGATATCCCTCCCACACCCCCCATTAGGGAATGGGGTCTAAGAACATATGAAACAAACCTCTGAATAAGGAAGATAATCAGGCTCCACAACCAACATACACCTCTTGCATCCCACTTCAAACTGAGTCTCGATTTGTGCCCTTGTTGTGACAAGGAGAAGAAGAAAATGAGTAAAATTCCTTATGCTTCAGTATTTTGCAGCTTAATGAATTCCATGGTATGTACTCGACCATATATTTCACACTCAGTGGGAGTAGTGAAAACGTTCCTTGCAAATCCAAGAAAACAACATTAGCAAGCAGTAAAGTGGTTTTTTAGGTATCTCAAGTGTACTAGTCATTATTGTTTATGTTTTGGTAATAGTGATGTTGGTATTTAAGGTTATACATATGTAAATATGGCTAGATATATGGACACTATAAAGTTTTCCATTGTTTATCTATATACTTTTGCAGCTACAACAATATCTTTGGTGTCTAGAACAGAGGCAAAATAAAGTAGTATCCCTGTCCACAACAGAGGCAAAATACATAGTTTCAATGAAGCTTGCAAATACATGTTTTGGAGTCAGCGAGTCCTAGGAGAGATTGGAATAAAACAAGAAAAATATGGGTTTTATTGTGGTAGTCATAGCGCCATTCATTTAGCAAAAATACTAGCACATCATTCAAAGTCCAAGCATTGACCTTAGGTACCATTGGATTTGACAAGTATTGGAGGAATGGAATTTTAACTTGGAAAAGATACATATAGATGATAATCTTGTTAATATGCTTACTAAAATTATTCCTAGAGACAATCAAGAACTGCG
Source organism: Picea engelmannii (assembly GCA_009831015.1). Classification (NCBI taxonomy): domain Eukaryota; kingdom Viridiplantae; phylum Streptophyta; class Pinopsida; order Pinales; family Pinaceae; genus Picea; species Picea engelmannii. The sequence goes on along the minus strand of ML784291.1, from coordinate 539,912 downwards.
TTGAAACTTATCAGGCTTGGGGGTGACTTGATGAGCAGGCTTGGGAAATAATCAACAATAAAGAGTTCATCTACAACATAAGTTTATTATCTAGGAGCCTTCATTTTTCTTCAAGTGGGAGAATGTTAATTGTGAAGAAAAAATCAGTCTCTAGAAACTAGTGGAGGCAGTCTGAATTCTCTATCTATGAAGAATAAACAGTTACCAATTTCCTATCAAAGACAAGGTGGTGGTTAGGAAATCAAACGCATAGAAATTTCTAGCTTGATCTTGAAATATATGTATTGTTGGATATATATATATATATATATATATATATTTGAAGGCTCTAGATGCCTCAGTCGCCTTTTTATATGGAAATATTTAGTGTCTATATGTTGTATAGAAACAAGACAAATTGAATATATATAATAAGTTATATTACGATTGTTATGTTGTATAGAAACAAGACAAATTGAATATATATAATAAGTTATATCACGATTGTTTCTTATTGTTTATCTCCTACTCCTCTATTTTTATTTTTCCTCCTCTATTCCTTTGTGCATTTATTTTTATTGTCTGAAGAGATTTGTTGGGTGATTTCAAGTCAAGTAATACTAGGTGATTTCCAGAAGCCCCATTTCATATTTGTTTCCTCGGTGTCTGAGGTTCTAATCTCCTATGCATGCATCAATGAATAGTTAATCAAAGAAAGAATGAACCGAGAGAGAGAGAGAGATAAGTATTAACATGGTAAAACCCCAATGTGGGGAAAACATCCAAGAAATATTAACATGGTAAAACCCCAATGTGGGGAAAACATCCAAGAAATATTAACATGGTAAAACCCCAATGTGGGGAAAACATCCATGGAAGTTGGTCATCTATTCCTCAGGAAGGCAAGAGAACACTTAACCATATGGAAGGCAAGAAAACACTTAACCATATGGATGATAAGGTCCAGGGTAAATATAAATACCATAAACCACTTACTCTCTCACACGCTTTCCCTCACACTCTTTCTCTTCTAAAGGCCATCATTCACTTCATTTATATATGAAAAAGTGAAAGGAGAACAATTACCATGATGCATGTGGGATAAACCCTTTTAAAATATAAAGAGTTATTGAAAAATAACATTACAAAATGCCATAGCCATGTAATCTAAGACCACTAGGAAATCATTAACAAATTTTAGCATTGCCCCATAATTATGACTAAAGGGATAAAATCACAGTTGGAGTAGTGTTACATGCCAAATATGAGATCTCACGAGTCTAATGGTTCCTCATTGTGTGTACAAATGCCTCATGATGATATGTCATACAATGGTAAATCTGATCACTAAACAATTGTTACATAATGGTTGTAATATGGAGATGAAGATGACATTCCATTACATTCCCCCTTAATGACAACTTCAAACATCGTGAATAACCGACGATGATAGATGTAAACTTCAATGATGTCAAGGATAAACTGGGAAGATGAACAATGTAGAAAACCATCCATAAGTTGCACCAAATCCTTAATAAGGTGCAAGGAGAAGACACTTGCTACCTTCAAGAACCTATGCCACATGACCAACAACCAAGTTCTCAATAAGGTGCAAGGAGAAGACACTTTCTAATATCAAGAACTAATGCAACCACCAACAATGACAACATAGATATGTGTATGATGAAGTGCTAAGCAACTAAAAAAAAGAGTATTAATGTGCATAAGCAAATTGTCTCCAAAGTCTTCAGACAAACAACTATAGAAAAAGTGAAGCAAGCAGAGAGAAAAGTGCAAAAAAAACTCCAAGAGCAACTACACAAATCACCAAGGAAAGTCCATAATTTGTCAAATAGTCTCTCCAAAAATATATGAAAGATAGAAAAAGATGAAGCTAAATACTTATTGTTATCATTACTATTACTTACTTGTTTACTAATTCACTTTTATTTTTATTTAATAAGATTAAAAAAATACTGCAATAACTTATTAATTGCCGCCAAGCATAGTGGCTAGTACATGTGACAGCAATGAAATAACTCTAAATAGCGGGTTGGATTTCAAATTTCATCCATTATAAAATTTACTGCAACAGACTATTCCTTCACGAAGTATCACTTAAGGTACTTGTGCTTTTAAGTTGAAGATTAAGTGGAACTATCCATTTATCTTGGGAGGTGGTTTGAGTGGAAGATAGGGGCGAACAACAGTCACGTGCATGCATATATCATGGATGGTTGCAGTACGAACAATTATTTTGTTTAGGGATGAATTGAAACATTCATATGGAGCTTCTTCCATTAAAGCATTACAGGTTCAATACTATAGATTTCAATAGATTCCCTTTAGCATATCATCTATATCGCAGTTGTGTAGCACTTGTATATAGATTAACAATAATATCTGTTGCAATTGTGTAGCATTTGTATATTGATTAACAATAATCTCTTATTTCTTGACTTGCAGGTCCAAACATATGACTTGTATTTAGATATAAATGTTAGGTTTTTATGTAAATATGTTGCATATATATATATATTAATTCTATATATATATGGTTAAATTATTAGATCTAATGAAACTAATAAAACTTTATATAAGGATTGTGAGGAATGCATGCTTTTTGACGATTTTTCATTTTTGTAATATTTGTTTGTTTATATAAGTAGTTGTATGGGAATTGTTCCAGGAATTTTCAACATCTCTCAAATTCGTTTTCAAAGTTAGAAGAGCTTGGAAATTGGTTGGGAACGTCTTCAATTGGTTGAAAACTTTTTTGGGAACTTGGGAACTTTTTGGGAGCTTCAAAATCAAAGAAATGGAAGCTTGGGAACCAGTTTCCTAAAAGAAGGGCTTTAAATTAAAATGTAAATATATTTGTTCCATTATTACAAATACAGAATTTCTTACAAATATTTTCATTATATTTATTCAAAATATCATTATAAAACTAAGACTAAACTAAAGACAAATATTATTTCAAAAATTACTTAAGTTAAAAAACTCAATAATACTCACTTTATAGTTGTGGATATGAAAAAGTTTAAGACATGTATGTTTTCCTTCAAGTCCAAACTAAACATGAAAGTCTAATAAATCAATACCCTATCGAGGACAAACATTTTATCCACTACTTAATTGATATCAACCAACCATCTCATTGACTTTTATTGTATTTTCATATTAGAAGAGTAGTACTATTTTGTTTTTTCCAATAAAAAAAGAATAATGCTTCAAATTTACAAAAATGTTTAAAATTTATATATGTAAAGTTTAATTTTAAAAAGATGTTAAAATTGTATATATATATATATATATTCAATTTTGTTTCTCATTTTGTAATGGAATATTTATGGATATAAAAGTTTATTGTGTTAAATATATACATATAATTATTAGCACAAATTAAATTAAATTAATAATTTTAATATTGTAGTTGTTGCAATAGGAGAAACATTGTCCTCATTGACCTTCAATTTTATTGAAATAAGATTTAAAATGTATCAATATCTCTATACATTGTAATCTAAAGTATCATTGTAATCTAAAATATTTTTTATGTATTTTTAATATATATTAAAACTTCAACTAGTTTAGGACACCCCTATCCATGTTCCCAACTTTCCCACGCTTCAAAAACTCGTGCAACATAATATATATATATATATATATATATATATATATATATATATATATATATATATATATATATATATATATATATATATATTGTAAGTGAGTTGAGATTCTATATTATTGAGTAAAATATTGTACAAAAAAGGGTTGAGGGGTGTCCCCTGATCTGCCAAAAGGAAACCAAATCAGGGGTCCCTAAGCTGCGCTATCTACATAAGCGAAGGGATGGCTAGGCCGCCACTCGGGGAAACCGACCCAGTCTCCATAAGTTCATTTGAAAAAGAAAAAAACTATACCTTCAGAAATACATAAAAGCAAGAGCATATAACTTGAGTTGTTCCTATACTGATAAACAAAAAGAACTTGAGTTGATGTTGTGCTAGTCCAAGAAGATTGGGTGGCTTTCATCTCCTTCCTTCCTTACCTCGTTTTCCTTTTTGTTCTCCACCGTGTGCGTCCTTATGATGTTGGTTGGTGTTCCACGTCAGTCTACTGGCATGATGTCCATGTGATGGACATGGTGAAGGTAGAGTTGGAATTGACCAGCCAGTCAGTCTATTTTTTCGCCTTGGTTCCTCTGGTCCTCTGCTATGCTTCTTGCGTTGGCCTCCAAGTCACTGAGGCGGCTCAGGATTTATATGATTTCCTTCTTGCAGCCTCAGTTTGCCACCCTGTTGGTCTCATTCTTTTCTTCTCTCATCTTGCATATTAGCATTTTTGTACACCAAGCTTCCTCCATCGTTTTGTGGTAGAGGGTTTTCCTGGGTTGTGTGGCCCCTGGGTCCCTTATCCCGTCTGCTTCTTGGATGAGTTCCATCCAGGCTTTTCCCTGGTGCTTGGTGTTGACTTCCCACTCCCATCTACCGATGACTGCTTTACACTTTGTATCTACCTGCTCGAGGAAGGTGCCTTTGGCCTCTCTGGCCGCCTGTTCCATCCTAGTGATCTTTCGGGCGCTTATTGGGAGTTCCTCCCCCTAGGGCTCCCTCTTACTCTGGATGTTCTTCGTTCTTACCATCTTTGATTGAAAGTCGTGGCTTATGTCGTGATTTATTTCTCTGCTACTCTCACCTTCCAAGTCTTTGTAATTGCTGCTAGTTGGTTTGTCGCTATCCTTAATGTTTCTTCTTTTATAGAGTTTCCCCATAAGTGATCTTCTCCAGGTAATCATTTGTCTCCCGTAAAGGCGTATCTTTCAATCCTTTGTCTTTGTTTTTGAGTGTACGCGTTTGGGAGCTCTGTCGTCGTTCCAACGCCAATCTTTTGCCTTTCATGTTGTTCTCTAATCATTTCCTCCCTTGGGACCTGTGCGTGGACGAGGTGTACCCATACCTGCTCTCAGGCTATCCCTTTGGTCTTTATCCTTTGCCGGCTGCGGCTTATCCTTTCCATTCTCCCACGGCCAACCCCTGTACTTCCTTCTATTGACAAGACCTTGGTATCATACCCCTTTTTGTGGTGTGACTGTGATATGCATTGTAACTCGTGTGTAAAAGGTGGCCTAACAGATTCGTCATGGATCCTACTTGCCCTTCGTTTAATTATGTGTCTCCAGCCTCGATGCGGTCGTCCGTACTTCGGTTGTCGTCGTAGTCCTTTGTCGCTAGTTGGGTACAGTTTGTCCGAAACTGGCCACTTGGGATGTTAATCCATGTGGCATCCAATTCTGGTCCTTCCTTGTCGACCCCTTCGTTAGCAATTCTATCCGCGAGTCCATTTGCTGACCTACGGACCCAACGCAACTACATTGTGATCCTTGTCTGCAAATGCTCTTGAATCTTCTGTAGATAGTACACCAAGAGCCAGTGCCTTTGTATTTTTACCACTTTGGTGTCATTTTGGAGTTTTCTTATTGTGTTTATGACTAGCATGGAGTCGCCTTCCACTATTACGTTTTCCATTCCTTCCCTGTGTAGTATCTCCAGGCCTGTCTCCAGTGCTCCAAATTCTGTAGCATTGTTTGTTGAGTTCCCCAAACTTCCTGTGTATAGTCGGATAATTCTTCCTTGACTGTCCCTGATTACTCCCCTCATACCGGTCCGTCCTGGGTTACCCTTCGACGCCCCGTCAAAATTTAGCTTGAGGGAGCCCTTTGGTGGCGGTTTCCAGTTGCGCTCGCCTAAACTTAGTTGCGACACCCGTCTCACCTGATTGGGGTTGTGTCTTCCTTTCACTTGGAAAACCTCTATAATTTTGATATCTCATTCAGTGAGTTGCGCTCCTCGTGTTTGGAGGTTGTGGCTATGTACCATTTCCCTTGTCATGGCTATTATTGTTTCCTTGATCTTTCCAACCATCCATCTTTGTTTCCTAAAGATGCGCCTATTCTGTTCCTTTCAAATTGCCCAAATGATCATGCCGAGGGTGAGGGTCCAGCAAAGATTCACCTCTTCATTGTCATTGTAGTTTTCCTTCTAGGTGTCTATAGTTGCGGAAATATTTCCTCTGACCCTATTAGACTGATGGAAAATGTCTGTCGCCCAGTCCCATAATTCTGTTGTGTAGGGACATTCATCCAAGAGATGGTTCATTGTTTCCTCATTTTCTTCACATAGGTGACATCTTGAAGGGCCTATGAAACCTCTCTTCTTTAGGTTCTCCCAAGTTAGGATTCGGTTGTGTAGTATTAACCACTGGAATATTTTTATTTTTGGCCATTGGGGGCTATTCCAGAGCTTGTCCCATTGATGCGCCACAACTTCTTGGTCTTAGTTTGTTAAGTAGTGGCGTACTTCTTTAAGATTGAATTCCCCGCCTGCTTTGTGCCCCCATCTCAGCTGGTCATTTCCATCTGTGACTGCAATTTTCCTTCTCCCCAATTTCTCCTCCACTTCTTTAACTGTTGTTGCGGTCTGGTCTCTAGTCTGTGGGGTGAGAGTGTTCCATATTATCCATTTGTTGCGCTCTACTTCTTGTTTCCAGTAATGGTAAACTCAGTTTTTGCCTTTCGCCATCATCTCCTATTGGAGTTACTCCCATCCCAATTGTTCCAATTTGGGTTCCTGTTGCCAGGCATCCTCCCAAAATATGGCGGTTTTTCCATTCCTTATTTCCCAAAAGTTGTGTGTCTGGATCCAGGTGTTGCTGCACTAGGCTAAGTTCCATATGGTTGAACCCTCCCTGGTGCCTCTGAAGCGAATTTTGTCTTGGTTACTAATATTCAAGGCATACTTTGCCTTCCACAGGTTAACCCATGGTGTGGTCGTTTCTTTGACCCATCTCCACCAAAGCTTCGCCCCATAGGCGTCATTGGTTACTTGTGGGTCATGTAGCCCAAGGCCTCCCTTGCTCTTTGGCTTACACAACTTCTCCCAAGCCACTAGTGCCCATTTTTTCCTTGTTTCCGCTCTGCGCCACAGGAATTCCCTTTGTGTGGTTCTTATTTTTTGTAGAATTCCCTTGGGGTCTGGGAAAACTGACATCATAAACGTTGGGATAGCTTGCAGAACCGACTTGGTTAGGATAAGTCTTCCTGCCAAGTTGAGGGATCTGAAAGTCCAATTGTTTACCTGGTCTTGAAGCTTGTTGACTATTCCTTCCCACATTGACATCTTATAGGCTTTGTCTCTCAGGGGGATTCCTAAGTACTTGGTTGGGAGGGTTTTGCGTTCAAATATCAGGATGTTGGCTAAATTCCTTTGGATAGATGGGTTGGTGTTAAAGAAGAAGATCATTGATTTGGACTGGTTTATCTCAGCCTCCAAGGCTTCCCCAAACTTATATAAGATTTTTTTGTAGGCTTCGGCTTCCTTGATTGTGGGCATACCATGAAGTAAGGTATCATCCACGAATTGTTGGTGTGTGAAAGTTGGACAATTCTCGTAAGGTTTGATACCTTTTATTTCCCCTGTTGCGGTTGCGCTTTTTATGCTTCGATTGAGTCCTTCCATCATTAGGGTGATGAAAAAGGGGGACAACAGGTCTCCCTGTCTGATGCCTCTCGTGGGCCATTATGGTTTGGCAGGGGCTTCGTTTACTAGTAGCAAGAAGCTTGTTGTTTATACTAGATTGGTTATCCATCGGATCCAGTGTTGGGTGAAGCTGATGGCTTCTAGGGTTCTGGCCATATAGTGCCAACTGATTTTGTTGTAGGCTTTCGCTAGGTCCAATTGTATTATCATTTCCCCTCTTTTATGAAGCTTCAGGGTGTGGATCAGTTCATGGGCTTGGATAATATTGTCCATTATTTGTCTTCCTTCTACGAACCTCGCTTTCTCTTGCGACACCAACGTGGGTAGTAGTGATTTCAATCTGTTGGCTATAACCTTGGAAATTATCTTATACACCACATTGCACAGCGCTATTGGTCTGTAACAATCAAGAATTTTGGCTTCATTTTCTTTGGGGATGAGTGTTATCAAAGTAGAACTTAGTGCTTTCAGGATGGAGGCTGACCTTCTAGAGTCTTCCACTACCTTATAGACATCATGTTTGACGACTTCCCGACGAGATTTGAAGAACTCCGCTGTGAACCCATCTGGGCATGGGGCTTTTCCATTGGGAATTTCCTGGAGTGCTTGGTCTATTTCTTCCTTCGCAATGGGCTTGATCAAGTTTTTGTTTTGTTCTTCTGTTACCAGGCAAGGGATATGTTGGGTCACCTTTTGTATGGCCTCCATTCTATCTTGGTTAGGTTCCTGGGCGATCTTGTGGAAGTGGTTTACCGGAGTTGTTTCGATGTCCTTATGCGACTCTCTTTCTATTCCATTCATGTCCCTTATCTTCAGGATTTTGTTATGGGCTCTTTTGTCCATGGTTGTTCTGTGAAAGAACTTGGTGTTGCTTTCCCCCTCCTTTATCCATCTGATCCGGGACTTTTGTTGCCAGAGAGTTTCTTCCTTCTGGCACCTTTCATCCGATTCCTGGGTCATCTGGATCTCCTCCTTTTTCCGTTTCTCATTGTAGCCCTCCAAAATGCAAGTTTCCTGGAGTTTTTTCATTTTTTATTCTATGTTTTTCTTCGCTTAGTTTATATTCCCAAATGTGTCATTGTGCCACTCCTTGAGCCTATATTTGATATATTTTAGTTTCTTGTAGAGTTTGAAAATATTTGTCCCTTGCTCTGGTTTCTCTTCACTCCACCACTGTTTGATATTTTCCTTGAAAGTCGGGTGTTCCATCCAAAATTTCTCGAATCTGAAGGGTTTGTCCTTTGGTGTGGTCTAGAAGCCTGCTTCTAGTTGCACTGGCCAATGATCAGATCCCCCCCATGGAAGGATCTTGCAGTCTAAGGTTAGCCCTTGCATAATGACTGACTCTGACACTAGGAATTTGTCAAGTCTTGTTGCTACTAATGTTGGCTCATTCTCTTATTATTCCAGGTGAAATGGTCATTTTTGGTTTTCATATCTACCATTTCCGTTGTGTCTATGAATTTTGAGAATCCTCTGCATCTCTATCCAATCTTCTTGTCTCTCCTTTATTCTCCGCAAGTGACGTGATGATGTTGAAATCCCCAGCTAGGATCTAATGGAGGTTGTTGGCTCGGTTTTTGAGGTCTGCTAGAACGTTTAACATTCCTCTCCTATCTTCTGGCACAAGGGGTCCATACACATTAGTGCACAAAATCTTCTTTGTGTTCCCAATGATTTGCATGCGGACCGTAATGGTATGCCTTGTCGCTTCGACTGCTATTAGGCTTAGTACTTGTGGGTTCCATAGGGTGAGGATGCCTCCTGCCATTTGGTGGCCTCCAATGGCCACCATCTTGTACTTGTGCCATTTTTGTTGATTGATTGTTTCCATTCTTTCTGTATTACACTTGGTCTCTTGGATAAAACGAAGATCTGGTTGTTCCTTTTTTAGTCTACTCTTAAGGATTCGTTGTCTTCTTGGGTTGTTTAGGCCTCTTATATTCCAAGTTATAACCTTCATTTAAACATGCAGGGGGGAGTTGGGGAAGAGTTTTCTGATCTTACCTGAGTTTATCAGTAGCGCTCCAAGGTCCTGTAGGGCTACACTATTGGATTTCCTACCTTTTTTCCTCTGTGTCTGTTTGGGTGAGAGTTGTGGTTGTACCTCGTCGGCTTTGACTCCTAGGTGTCCAATCTTCCCATGTGCTTGCTTTTGGCCTCTAGCTTTGGCTTCCTCCCTTAGGAGGAACAGGTATTGGATGTGGTCTAGTTGCTCTGTTGGTACATTGTCCACTACTTGTCTTTTCCATTGCTCCAATATGTTCGTGAGGTCTATCCCTTCCATTTCCACCAGGTCTCTGAGTTTCGGATTTTATGTGCCTACTTCGCTCAGTGTCATTTCCACCTCTCCCTATGTGTCTTGCATGGGGGTGTTGTCGTCTTTGATTTCTCCTTCCATCAGAGTTGCACAACTTCCTTATTCCTTCTGGTTGTTAGGTCAGTCAGTGGGCTCGTTTGGTGTTTGTTCTTGGAGTTCCAGAGTTGTTGTCGTATCCTTCTTGGCCTATGCCCCTTGATTGGTTTTATCCCTTCCTTACAGGCTCAACCAGACTTCTGGGTTATTTCCCGCCTGGGTTTTTCTCTGCCTTTTGTTGGCTCTACTTCTGGGGTTTGGTTTAACAAATCCATCCTCATCCTGTTGTGGTTTGGAATTTTCTGTTTCCTACTTTTTATTAAGAGGGAATTCCCTGATCAGGTGGCCATGTTCGTGGCATCTTCTGCATCAGAAGGGGATTTGTTCATAATCAATGTTTTGGAACCATTCCTCATCCCTGAATTCGAGGCATATCGCTTCTGGGAGTTCTCCTGACACATCCATCTCTATGCATATTCTTGCGTAGGATGTGTATCTCCCTTTCAGGGTTGCTTCTGCAGTCTTTATATATTTCCCTAGTTTATTCCCTATCGCTTCAAAAGTGTAGGGTAACCAGTAGTCTAAGGGTAGGGAGTAGAGTCTTAGCTGGACCAGTACCTTTTTGAAGGTCTCTTTTTCTGGGGAGAAATTCTCCTTCCATGGATGCATGTACAGTCCTATTGATGCATGGAAGTATGGCCCTCCTTCAAATACTCTGTCTATGTCCTCCAGGTTTATGAATATCGCTATGAAGAAACCTTTCGAGCCTAGATGGAGCTCCACTTCCCTATTTGGCTTCCAGTGATATTTGATCTAGTTGCGCAGCGCTTTTTCTGTGGGCCATAATCCCATAAATTTGCAGATTAATGCATGCACCTTCCTCTGATCTCTGTAGAGTTGCATCTGCAGATCCTCCAATACCACCTTGGGTATCAATGCTGCTTTGGGTTTGCATGGGTTACGCCCTTTAGTCCTGTTGGTATTCATTGTGTCTTGCGTCTCGTTCTGAGTTTCTCTTGCTTCCTCTTCCCTGCATTAACTTTTCCCCTTGTTTCTTTCCTAACCTATTCCAGGGTCTGATCTCGAGGTGTCTGTCATTGGTGCGTTGAATACTATGCCCCTTGGCCCTTCCCCTCTGTCTACCACTATCTGTTTGTATGAGGGGTTCCCCTTATCCCCTCCTCTGGTGCTCATGCTACCCTTTGCTATGGCCACGACTGTCCAAACCCTAGCTTGTGGTTGCTCCGAGACAAGCGGTTAAATCATAACAGTCAGAGGTATTTCATTTTATATATTAATACAAGCTTCATTTTCCATTTTTTAAAACTAATGATGTTTATTAATTTATATCAACCACTTTTACTTAAATATAATTGTGTTAGTATATCTTATAACAACATTATAAAAAAATTGTTAGACATAAAAAAAATAATAAAACAACTTAAAATATGATAATTGTGTGTATAAAACAAACTATCTTTTACTTAATTTAAAAAAAACCTAAACAAACTATTTATTTATTTTTAAGATATATTAATTTTTATTGATTAAATAGATTATAATTTATAATTGTTTTTTTAATTTAAAAATAAATAAAACAAAATATAAATTATAAAGAGGTAGGAGTGACGATATGATTACGACATTGTAAAAACATTCGTAGTATGTAAAGATGTGAAATTTACATTTATTTTCAGCTAACTTTAATACTCAATAAAGCTAAATGTAACTTTAATACGTTCGTCACTTCTTTTGCAGTCAACCTTTTGCAGTCACTTCGAATACTTCAATATTCAACACGTTTGAACTTTTCCATATTCAACACATTCAAATGAAACATTCAAAATCGTGTAATACAGCGTAATTAACTCTGAGACTGTTGTAGTAGTTTAATTAATTTAGGTAGTGTAATTAATTAATTTAGTATTTAATGTTTTGCTTACTGATATGCATATTGTTAGATGTAAAATAACAATATTCTATAATCCCATATTTATTGCTTACCATTTATATAAAACATTCTAAATAAATTGTTTATACAGTTTATTTATTTTTAGAAACTTTTACAACAATCTAAAAAATTTAAATCTATTTAATATATTATAAAAATTATAATTTAAGTGTTTATTAGTTATTATGTTATTAAGTATCATGTAATGAGTTAATATGAATTAATGATTAACTCATTGTTGGCACGGGTTCTTTGTCTCACAAACAAGAGTTTCTTGTCCCGCAAACAAGAACGTCTCATATATCAGTTTGGTGTCTGACTTAGTCGTGATTTTAAAAATAAATTATTATTATTATTATTAAAATATATTGAATGATTAATATGGAAAAGACAGTAAACTAATCATTAATTTATTGTATAATATTTAATATTAACTTTTGACATAAAAACCTCTTTATTTAAAGTAGTACATCTATATTAAACCTATAAAACCTATATTGTTTTTAGTTTAATATAACTCTGACATAATTTATAATTGTTTCAATAGGAGTAATGATTATCTACTAAACTAATGCTTTCTTGACAATATCTAAAGTTATTAAAATATCATTGTAATTTTATTGCCACTTGTACCGTGTTGTACCTTAAAGAAACATGTGGCATAGTCATGATTGCAATTTGCACATCTTAAACACCAAAAGTCCACGCGCGAACGGCAGACACTTTGACGTGTTCTCTGTACGGAAGAGATGGAGGCGTGCCCAGTCAATATGTTACGGCTGTTGGAGTTCCAGAAGGTTGGATCAAATCCCGACTCCTCACTAACTTTGCGTCATCCCCAACTTTTGTTGAGTAATCACTTTTGACCATCCGCAAGACTTGTATCTATTAATTCAACTGAGTGCGCCTTCCAGATTCATTAATGCTTGATGAGAGGAAGATACTTTGCCAATTGCAGGTTTCTCGAGCTTTGCCATATACTTTTAGTCTCTTGGTATGAATCTCTGTGGAAGAATCAATTTGAAGAAAGGTGTCATGCAGCAGAGGTTGTTATTGTGTTTTATATTTTGGCTTACTACGGCAGCAATTAAGTCGGAGGCATTGAACCTGTCAACCGAAGCTTGTCCGCTGAATATAACCGCGGAGCTTGACGCTCAGACATGGCTGCTACGGCAATGTTCTCTGCCCGACAAATCTCACTGTTGCCAAGGCATCAACACTTTAATCAAGATCATTCACTTTTCATGGATGTACTACAACCGTTCTTTCCTCTTGCCCACCAACAATATCGCGACTTTATGTTTAAATGAATTACAGAGGAAAGTGGAAGCCCGGACCGGGATTGGAGCGGAGATGTTCAAGAGCTGCAACGTGAGGCCTGAAAGTTTCGTCTG
>ML784291.1:477241-523546 GCA_009831015.1 Picea engelmannii | reverse complement strand
CACTCTGTCTCCACCCCTCCTCTTTTTCTTGCTCTCTCACACCCTGATCTAAAAATGAAGAAGACTTTTATTTTTGAAAATATTTGCAAGTTAAATTTATGTGTTAAAATGCAAATGGATCAACTTTGCAACACAACTTTAATAGGATTTACTCATTCAAGATGAATATAAACAACAACATAATCAATGAACAGAAAAAACATAACACAGCAAATGGTAAAGGAGTTCACCCCTCTCTTGGGCTACATCTCCTGGTCCAGCTTCCAATGGATCATTTGTATTATTTGCTCAAAGTGCTCAAAAAAATGTGCTTTACAATGCTCAAAATTCCAAATAGACTACTCCAATGGCTTCAGAACATCCAAGAACCCCTAGCTGGGCTTTTTCGGCACCTCGTTTGGCCAAAATTTGAAGTAGATAGGCTTCCTGGAAGTCTTCTCTTCAAGCTTGTTGTCTCTGCATCTACAAAACGCACCTCTCTTGGCTCAACCTAGCCCACACACAATTTAAAGCGTAAAAACTTGGCAATGGGCGCAACCGCACAACCGGTCCAAACTGTCGAAAGGTTACGCGTCGGCCTTAACTACCAAGGCCCGTGGGCACATGGTCATCACATGACCGCGCGTTATAACACAACAGGGCTTAAGTTTTAAAACCGTTGATATAACCGTAAGGCTTACCTGCGCACATATATGTTGGTCACATGTCATATCAAACCACACATATTCAAATGATTATAACATATGTTACGGTGGATCTATCCGCCGTAGCACCAGTCGTATGAATACAATATGTAACCACGGGCCGGGGATTAGCCCCGGCCTGGTTCACACCCCAACACACATTTATACGATGTTAAATACATTGCAACACATATATATATCAAGTGACATGTGCGGGCGCGCCGGTTGGACGACCTTTCCCAAAGCTTTACCCTGCCCCGGAGGTCACAGGGTCGACTCTTGCCAAATGCAAAGATTTTAACCAACAAACAGGTGACACATGGCAGCCATTGATTGGGCCACGTGTCGCCATTCCATTCACTGCCAACAAACCATATCACATGCCAACTATCCAATAACTGCTTGCCACTTGTCGTACGGCCTGCCACGTCATCATCTGTACAGATTGTACAGTCAACATCCCTTTTTTTGTCAGTTTGTCATTTTGAACAGAATGCGATATCTCTCGCTCCCGACGTCCGTTTGAACCCAAATGAGTTGCATTGGGTTCGCAACGATGAGGCCTACGCTCTCGTTCGATTTGAAGTGATTCCGAGAACTTTGAATTTTTGAGTAAAATTTGATCCCCTGATCACACCCCTCCTCCCTCTCTGTCTTTATCCTTCCTCTTTTTCTTGGTCTCTCTCCCTCTCCCTCTCTCACACCCTCTCTCTCCCCCCTCTCATCCCCCTCTCTCTCTCTCCCCCCTCCCATTATCTCTCATCTATCTCTCCTACATATAACCCTCTCTCCTACATTTAACTCTCTCTCTACTCCCCTCTCTATTTTCCTCTCTCTCCCTCTCATACACTCTCTCTACTACCATTCTATGCCTGGCTCTCTCTCTCTCCCTCCCACACACACACTTTCTACCCCCCCTATATGTCTTCCTCTCTCTCCCTCCCACACTCTAACACACTCACCCTCTATCGCCCCTCTTTGTATTCCTCTCTCTCCCTCCCACAATCTCTCACACACTCTTTGTCCCCCCTCTATGTCTTCCTCTCTCTCCCTCCCACACACACACTTTCTATCCCCCATCTATGTCTTCTGGTCTCTCCCTCCCACACTTTAACACACTCACTCTCTACCTCCATCCTTTTTCTACCTCTCTCTACCTCCCCTCTTTATCTACCTCTCTCTTTCTCCCACACTATCTCACACACACTTTCGATCCCTGATTTCTCTCTTTATATCTCTCTACCCCACCTTCCCTCTATCTCCCCCCTTCCTCTCACTATCAGTCTCATTCTCTCTCCATCCCCTCCTCCCTTCCACTATCTCTCCAATCTCTCTCATACATCTACCCCTCCCCACTATATCTTCTACCCTTCCTCTAACCCTCTCTCTACTCACTCTCTTTGTCTCCCTCTCCCTCCTCACACACTCAAACACTCCTTGTCCAACCCCCCTCTCTTTCTTTCTCTTTCCCCCCTCTCACACTCATACATTCTCTCTCTACCCCCTCCCTCCCACTATCTCTCCTCCTCCCTCCCACTATCTCTCATCTCTTTCTCTCCTACATCTACCACCTCTTTCTCTCTCTTTCATTGTTGTTAATCTCACTCTCACTATATCCCCCTCTCTCTCTCCTCTACTCTCCCCCCATNACCCACTATCTCTCCTCCTCCCTCCCACTATCTCTCATCTCTTTCTCTCCTACATCTACCACCTCTTTCTCTCTCTTTCATTGTTGTTAATCTCACTCTCACTATATCCCCCTCTCTCTCTCCTCTACTCTCCCCCCATTTTCCTCTTTATATCTCTCTACCCCCCCTTCCTTTCACAATCAGTCTCACACTCTCTCCACCCACTCCTCCCTCCCTCTCTCTCTCCCCCTCCCTCCCACTATCTCTCCTCTCTCTCTCTCTCTCATACATCTACCCCTCCCCACTATCTCTCCCCCTTCCTCTCACTCTCTCTCTACCTACTCTCTTTGTACCCCTCTCCCTCCCTCTCATACACTCAAACACTCCTTGTCCAACCCCCCTCTCTTTCTTTCTCTTCCCCTCCTCTCACACTCACACATTCTCTCTCTAGCCTCTTCCTCCCTCTAACTCTCTCCTCCCTCCCACTAACTCTTCTCTCCTACATCTACCACCTCTTTCTTTCTCTCATTGTTGTTAGTCTTGTTGGGTATGTGTTATATTCTTTGCATGAGTAGTAGTGTTTGCGTTGCTCTGGGCGTGCAGAGGGGGTTTGAGGGGGGCCGCTAGGGCCCCCTTTGAGGGGTGTAGGGGGTTCGGGGGAAGCACCCCCGATAATTTTTTTTTCCTTGGGAAACATGTCACATTTTTCCTCATTTTTCATGTTGCCTTGATTCTTGTGTCCATTGTTCGATGGTTTTTCGGCACATGGTATTTTTCCCAATGGTTTTCTATTTTCTGTTAAAATATTAGGGTTGTTGACTAATACAGGTCATTGGGTTAGGGTTTTGGATGTCGTTGGCTCCTATATGTATATTATATTGTAAATAATGTATCAATATGAATGAATATAGAATATGTTGGTTTTCTCAGTTTGGGTTTCCAAAGGAAAAATCTCTGTGTAATGTTTGTATTTGTCATTGTATATTTTCTATTCTTTTACTGAAAATTCATTTGCAGTAAATATTGTACAAGGTTGAAATCTACATTTGGTATCAGAGCTTTGTTGGCTTAAGGAGGACGCCTTTGTGGTCAAGGGTTTGGCTCGGGACTGTGATAAGCCTTGTTATAGTGGGAGATCTATGGTATTGATTTTTTTTCAGGTGAAAAGAAATGGCAAGAAATTCGAAAATAGACATCGAGAAGTTTAATGGGAAAAGTTTTGAGTTGTGGAAGCTTAAGATGGAAGATCTATTGGTGGACATAGATCAATGGATCACGGTGGATCCAGGTACTGCACCTATAGGAACCTCAACAGATGACTGAAAAAAGTTGGATCGACAGGTGAAGAGCACAATATGACTATGTCTTTGTAATGATCTCAAGCCATTATGCCAGGATCATCACGGTTTTGGTGTCTTTTTTAAACTTTTCTGGTTGTGGTATTTCATCAAACACTTTATTGTCCTACTTGTTTATATGTGTTTACTTGTTGAATGGCCTTTTGATTTCGGCCTTAGAGTTTACTGATGTGTTATATATGTGTATTGCAGCTATAAACAAGAAGAGACAACCATGGAACATACCTCAACCATATGCAATATGATAGACAAGCCAAAACATCTCAAATATGATTTTATTCATGAAATAGAGGAACCTGCTACAATGAAGATATCGATCTGGAATGCTCAATAGATGGATCCAAGATAGAAGTATGAGCTGATACAAAAATCTACCGACAATACAAATTAAGCCTCCAAAGGTTGGATAAGATATGAAGACCAATGCCAAGTAGATATGGGTCGTATGAAGTGACAAACCCCCAAGCTGGAAGATGTCACGTCTTGCTGAAACTATCAACCCCTACAATTTCGTCCCTACTATCAAATACCTCCAAATGCTACAGTGAAGATGTCGAACTGTAGATCGGGATGAGTGGAAGCCCCTATTGAAATCTCAAATTGAAATACCAAGGGAAACTCCTCCAAACACTGAATCCTCCAATGTAGTTGCACCCTTCTAAAACTGCCAAACCCTAGAATTTCGGCCCTGATGAAGGAGGCCTCCAAATGATTCCAAACTCGGCCAAATGATAGATCGGGATGATAGGATCCCTCCCTTGAAGTATTAGACCAAAATTCTAAGGATAACTCCTCCAAACAATCTAAAAAATGCCTACCTTATCTCCAATTCGTCCCACTGCTCTAGGAAATAATATACACCATAGAAATCTCTCGAGAGGCACTAGAAATCATGGTTAAGGCCCTGCAAGTAAAACCCAAGTGCTCAAATCTCAAAGGGAAACCTCAATCTCCTGCAATAAACCTTTCTTCAATAAATGGTGCACCCCCCTTACTGGAAACCCCAATGGTGTGCCCTCCTTCTCTTCTTATGCATGTGGTCGGTGTAGGACCCTCCTGCACTAAATAGATCTGGAACTAGAATGGTTTGGGAGAGTATTGCATCTCCGAGACCAATATTGGGACAAGCTAGGTGGAATCTTTCACTACCGAATCATCCTCTAGGGTTTGTTAAGTCAAAACCCTCAAAACCCCCAATGATGGACTCACTAGCTAAAAGCTAGATATCAAAAGATAATCATACATGAATCAACGAGAAGAGGCCCTTGCCTTTCGTTTATACTTTTGTCTCACCTTGTCCCTCCAAAGTGACTTTCATTTTATTAATATTTAATTAATTAATTAAATCACTTTAATTAATTAATTAACCTTTTTACCTCTAAAAAGCTCTTTATCTCTCCTTGTGGCTTCCCTGGGCACTGAAAGTCACTTCTAGCTATCCCATCCTGTAGTGTTTCTCCTCCCGATTCCAATGAGATATTACACTGAGAGGTTCCTACAAGTAACGTTCCCAAACTGATCTCTTCAATGAATTTCATTCACTTATAGCTCAAAATAGTCAAAATCATGGAAATCATCGGAATGCAATGGAACCAAATCCAACCTGTGAGGAATGGATCATAATGATGATATATGGTGAGAAATGTCACCTGGACCTCACAATGCCTCTTAATAACCCCTGTACTCGCTATAACACCCATCTGGCTACTCTGGTCATCATAAACCTCTGCACTGTGATGATGTCCCAAAGTGGGGACATTACAGTCCTCCCTGCTAGAAAATTGTTTGTCCTCAAGCAATACCCAAATCCCTCCAAGAAAAATACCAGGATACCATGTCTACCTGTGGGATACATAGTAGA
Organism: Picea engelmannii; assembly: GCA_009831015.1. Classification (NCBI taxonomy): domain Eukaryota; kingdom Viridiplantae; phylum Streptophyta; class Pinopsida; order Pinales; family Pinaceae; genus Picea; species Picea engelmannii. Next base: position 518,016 of record ML784291.1, on the reverse strand, counting down.
ACCCATACAAGGATGAACACTCATACACTATGCCCCGTGGGTGCCATAACAAGTCATGAACTGCTATCTCTTGGAATGCATAATACTAAAATACATCAACTCCGGAAGTCTCCTGCATATGACACATGGCCTCATCTTGGAATGAATCCATCCTCCAAGTCTCTACTAAGATCCATATGGCCTCCATCAACTACTCATGCTGATGCATGAATGAGGTGTTGCAAGACCTCCATGAGACACCCACAAAAAACACACTCCTCTCCATACTAAAGCTCAATGGAAAGTTAGAATAACTTTCCCCTCCAATGGTACACTCTCCCCTATCAGTCAGTGAAATGATCAATCCTGCAATCCCTGGGTCCCATGCTAACCTCTGTCGAAGATCACCCCGCTGGCCCTGCACTACTCTGACCATGACTGCCTGCCCCCTACATACATCCTGAATCCTCCTCTCCTGGGTCCTCCAACTGAAATACTTGTGACCATTGGACCTGCTGTCTAGAAATTGTGTCGGTAAAGACACCTCTGTAGAAGAAGTACTTGTTCAAACACCTCCATGCTCTATCATGATGCTCAAGAGTGAAAATTTGCCTCGCTCTATTAGACAAATCCCTGCAGGCCCACTCCAGACTGACCCGTGGTGGAGTGTGTGGCTCTCGGGTGCAACCTGGGTCATCATGTAGTGAAACATCTGGCTCACCTAATGAACTCTCGGATCCCATGAAAAACTTGGATGTTTATCACTTCCAATCTCATCTAACTGCTCCTGTGTGAGATTGATCACTGTTATAAGCCCTCTGTGCTCATCTGTTATCCTCCTTATGCTGTTGTCAATGATAAATGTGTCGGAAAAGGAATTAACGGACATATCTGCAACTGACTGTAGGACTGGAAGGCGTCACATGCTTTAGTCAATCCCAAGGACTCAACCAAAATCTCGTCCATTGGTATCCATGATAGATGCTCTCCTAGTGTCATCATCGAATCCCAACCATATAATACAACCAGAAGTAACCCCTCCAACTACTGGTCAACCAACTTCCATCTCTCATCTCCCAGGCAACTGCTGAAATGGTGAAGGTGATCCCCCACAACTATGTGTTGTTGCAAATGAGTGACATTTGCATGCTCCCCTAGGTGTGTCTCCTCCCTGCAAGGCACTATACCCCTTTGAATCCCACCATACATCTCGACATGTCTCTATGATCTATCACTCATCACTGTATTCTCTGACATACGCATGTCATCTCCCATAGACTCATGTTGTCTCATAGATCTTGGGTGTACTGCTGGATCAACCTCTATGTGGAGGTCAATCACTCTCGAAAGACAAATGGAAGTGTCATCCATCATCTGGTACTCCTCTGCTAGATCATCAACATCTCCTAGCAATGTGACTGAATGATATATTTGAGTGTCTACTAAGATAGATGAAGTGGACCTCTGACGAATCTCCTCAAGAAGCTCCTATGATCTGGACTCTGATTCTTGAAGGGTTGACTGTGTGCCTCTCAAGAATCCTCAAGTTCTCTCCAACTCTTGAGTGAGTCGGTCCATCTCCAACTCCTGCTCCCTCAGAGCCTCATGATACATCTCACCAACCCTTAACAGGTAATCTCTGTCAACCAACAATTGATGGTAGTGGGTCCTCATCACAGATCCTCTCTCCTTGAGAGTATGAAAATCATCCATGGCAATCCCCTCATCTGAACTACCATGTGCCACTAATTCTCTCCAACAATAATCTGCCATCACTGCATGCATGTCATCAATACGCCTAGTGGCTGCCATGATCATAGCCTCACTAACTCTCAACTGTGTTGCTAAGTGGTGTGACTCCTGATCATGGTCTTGCTGAGGTGCCATCTCAGACCCCTCACTGCTAGTGTCAGTCCTACTAGTGTCAACTTTGGAATCCCTAAAAACACCCTCTGCATAAGATGACGTGTTGAATTGTCCACAGTCTACTGTGTTGTTGGGTACTCCTGTATGCCACTGCACCCCATCACTAGATGCTATCTCCCCCTGAATCACACTGTATCCTATATGGGCAGTCATATCCTCCTGTGCACTCAACCTGCTACTATCATCTATGCCTGGATCCCATAGAGATGTATCCTGACATGTGCTAGGGTCATCTTGACTGCTAAAGAGTGCATCCTCATCCATGCAGTTCGATCCTGGAAGTAAGTGCTCCATCAACCTGTCAGCCTCTGCAATCTTCTCAACTAATGGAGTCTCCAATATCTGTGACTCAATCTCCTCAGGATGATCTGTATGTGTAAGGTCCCCTGTCTGTACTCCCTATATCTCCTCCTGGATTGGTGGATCTACATATATGTAGTGTGCATCCCTCACATAAGGCTCATCAACCCTATTTGACATGCCACTGACCTCCCCATGTGACGTTGCTATCAGGGGTGTCTGGAAAGACGATAGATGGGTCACGACCACCATAGGAGGTTGGTCATTTGTAGGTGCTAACACGTGTGAGTCCTCTCTAGTGTCACCACTCTGCATGGGTGTAAGGTCATTGGCACCATCTGATATGTCTGCTGAAGCACTGGTGCTATCATCTTGTCCATCCGACTATCTATCCACTATACAAAGGTCATCATCCTCCTCAAGCGTGCTAGTAGAATCATCCTCTGTACAAGAGTCACTATCACTAGCTTCTGTGCAAGAGTCACTATCATCATCAGACTGTCCCAAATCATCATCTATCACTCCAACCTCACACACCTCATCATCACTGTCATAGTGTGCCTCAATAGTGTTCTCCTGGTCCTTACCCCTGCACCTATGATTTGGTTCCCATGACCCCTTGCAATAGTGGCAAGGTTGTGTGCTCCTAATGGGCCTGGGGTCTCTCTATTCTTCCCACCATCTAGCTACTTCTTTTCTCTTTTTATCTGCTATGATGATCCCATGTAAGATATCCTCTTTGCTCCAATGGGGATTTGTATAGGCTGCATATTGTGGGAAGTTTATTATAGCCTTAGTTTCCTCGCTAAGGTCGTGATAAATGATCTCCAAACATGATATCTCAAGGCACATCCTATCCATCTCTTCTTATGGCTTTGTATGTATGTGCTAATTCCCACTGGCTAGCAGGAATCTAAGCTCTGATACCACTGTAATGATCCCAAGCCATTATGACAGGATCATCATGGTTTTGGTGTCTTTTTAAAACTTTTATGGTTGTGGCATTTCGTCAAACACTTTGTTGTCCTACTTGTTTAGATGTGTTTACTTGCTGAATGGCCTCTTAATTTCGGCCTTAGGGTTTATTGATGTGTTATATATGTGTATTGCAGCTATAAACAAGAAGAGACAACCATGGAACATACCTCAACCATATACAATATGATAGACAAGCCAAAACATCTCAAATATGATTTTATTCATGAAATAGAGGAACATGCTACAATGAAGATGCTGATCTGGAATGCTCAATAGATGGCTCCAAGATAGAAGTATGAGATACTACAAAAAGCTCCCGAAAATACAAATCAAGCCTCCAAAGGCTGGATAAGAGATGAAGACCAATGCCAAGTAGATATGGGTCGTATGAAGTGCCAAACCCCCAAGCTGGAAGATGCCACGCCCTGCTGAAACTGTCAATCCCTACAATTTCGCCCCTACTGTCAAAGAAATTCAAATGCTATGTTGAAGATGCTGAACTGTAGATCGGTATGAGTGGAATCCCCTCTTGAAATCTCAAACCAAAATTCCTAGGGAAACTCCTCGAAATACTGAATCCTGCAATGTAGTTGCACCCTTCTAAAACTGCCAGACCCTAGAATTTTGGCCCTGATGAAGGAGGCCTCCAAATGAGTCCAAACTCGACCAAATGATAGATCAAGGTGATAGGGTCCCTCCCTTGAAGTCTCATGCTGAAATGCTAAGGATAACTCCTCCAAACTGAGTAGATAAGAATCTAAAAAATGCCCTCCTTCTCTCCAATTCATCCCACTGCTCTAGGAAATAATATGCACCATAGAAATCTCTCAAGAGGAAATATAAATTATGGCCAAGGCCCTGCAAGTAAAACCCAAGTGCTCAAATCTCAAAGGGATCCCTCAAACTCTTGCAACAAATCTTCCTTCAATAAATGGTGTGCCCCCTTTGCTAGAAACCCCCAATGGTGTGCCCTCCTTCTCTACCTGTGCTTGTGGCTGGTGTAGGACCCTCCTGCACTGAGTAGATCAAGAACTAGAATGGTGTGGGAGAGTATTACATCTCTGAGACCAAGCTTGGGACAAGCTAGGTGGAATCTTTCACCACTGAATCGTCCTCTAGGGTTTGTTAAGTCAAAACCCTCAAAAACCCCAATGATGGGCTCACCCAGATATCAAAAGATAATCATACATGAATCAATGAGAAGAGGCCCTTGCCTTTCCTTTATACTTTTGGCTCATCTTGTCTGTCCAAAGTGACTTTCATTTTATTAATATTTAATTAATTAATTAAATCACTTTAATTAATTAATTAACCTTTTTACCTCTGAAAAGATCCTTATCTCTCCTTGTGGCTTCCTTGACCACTGAAAGTCACTTCTAGCCATCCCATCATGTAGTGTTGCTCCTCCCGATTCCAATGAGCTATTACACTGAGAAGTTCCTCCAAGTAATGTGCCCAAAATGACCTCTTCGGTGAATTTCATTCACTTATAGCTCAAAATAGTCAAAATCATGGAAATCATCGGAATGCAACGGAACCAAATCCAACCTATGCGGAATGGCTCATAATGATGAGATATGATGAGAAATGCCACCTGGACCTCACAATGCCTCTCAATAACCCATGTACTCGTTATAACGCCCATCTGGCTACTCTGGTCATCATAAACCTCTGCACTGTGATGATGTCCCAAAGTGGGGACATTACAGTCTCTCAGATTCAATATTATTGAATGTGTCAAAGGAAGCTACAACCAAGGATTTATGGGATAAGTTAGAGAAGTTGTATCAGTCTAAGTCCCTAGTAAATAAAATATTCCTAAGAAATAAGTTGTATAATTTGAGGATGAGAGATGGAGACTCGGCGGCAGAGCATTTGAATGCCTTCAATACTGTGGTAATTCAGTTAGTATCTGTTGAGATTAAAATTTCAGATGAAGATAAGTGTATCAGTTTACTGTGTTCTTTACCAAACTAGTGGTATAGTCTGGTTGTGACCATAGGCAGTAATATAATTGCCTTGAAGTTTAATGAAGTGGTCTCATCCTTGTTGTTGGAGGAGATGAGACAGAAGAACATGGAAGGACAAAGAATAAACACATTATTTGCAAGAGGACGCTCCCATGAAAGAAATAGATCTAAGTTCTCAAGTGGGAGATCTAAGTCTAAGGGTAGATCCAAATCCTTGGAAATTTTGTAAATATATATTGGAGATGTGGAAAAGAAGAGCACTAAAAGAAATACTGTAGATCCAAAGTTGAGAAAAAGAAGGGATATGAAGAATCTCCTTTTACAGAAGAAAATACCTCCAAGGAAGAAGGAGGGGATTTGTACTTGGCTTCTTCAAGAACACATGCAGATCATGAGGCATGGTTGGTTGACTCAGGTGCATCCTTTCATATGAATCCCCATAGGGAGTGGTTTTGTGAATATGAAAGGTATGACGGAGATAATGTTTTCCTAAGTGATGATTCGACAACCAAAATCATAGGATGAGGAAAAGTCAAGTTGAGGCTCATAGATGGAAGGATTAGAACACTGCCTGGTGTTCTACACATCCCAGGTTTGGCCAAAAAGTTAATTTTTGTAAGAAAAATGGACAAAGAAGGGGTAAAAACAATATTTGAAAAGGAAACCTATAGGATGGTTCGAGGAGCAATGGTGTTGTTGAAGGGAGTTTTGTTTGGAACTCTATATAAGATGCAAGGAAACACTATTAGTGATGGTTGTAATAGTTCCATTGTTCATGATATTGGAGTTGAAGAAGAAAGAACTCCTAAATTCTATGGAGAAAAGGTTATGTTGTGGCATCAAAGACTGGGGCATCAATATTTTTTGCGTATTCTTCTTTCTCTATTATTTTCAAAAAGGACCTCCTTGAAATAACTGGTTTTGATGTTTAGTACCAAGAGAATCCCATCAACAATTTTAGTTTCCTATAAACCAAAATGACAATAATACAACTACATTTGCATGTTCTTTTCCTAATGAAATCATTTGAGTATTTTCCCAACCAATCATTCCATGTATCGTTTCTAAAATCTCATTCTCAGATCTATTATCAACCATGTAATACTATTTTCAAATTTTGAGTTCTAGTTGTAGAAGCCAATGGTTCATGAGATGACATTTCATCATCAACTATAACATGAGCAAGAATTTTGACAATCATTACTTATTCTTGTTGTACTTGCTTCCTTTATGCAACTTTCTTTTCTTCATGAATTTGTTTCATTTGAGAAAGAGTCATCCCTAGGATGAAATCAAATAGATCATTTTCTTCTTGATATTTCTTTGCTACCTTTTCTCTCTTCTTTTCTTCATAGACTTTATTCATTTCTGCCAAAGTTAATCCCGGATGAAAATCAAACAAATCTTCATCTTCTATAGAACTATTTATAAGTTATATACATACCATATTTACAATCTTTTCCTTTCCTCTATCTTTGCTCTATCTTTGTTAAGAGATGGCTTGGTTCTTCTTATTTTCTTCCTTACCAAAGATTTTGGGAGAGTGCTATAACTTCTAGCCATGAAAGAGGTTTCGTCTTGAAAAAAGTTCCTTGAAACAAGGTCAAATCATTTTTCTTTTCTTTTGTTTTTGAAGGCTTCTTTATTATATTGAGTATCTTTGAGATATCATCTTCTATACTAATTAATGCTTTATTCATGCTCGAGATGGCCTTGATATATATTTCTAATTTCTTTCGACTAACATGAACATATTTTGCTATATCACCAAGATGGTTAAAAAGATAAATTAATGCAACATTCTACCAATTTTCTAATTGAAGAGAATGGTGACTTTTAATATCTTTCCATCACCATAGCATTTAATAAAGGTCCTAAGAGGACTAAATATTCCTTATATATATGAGACATATCCTTAGGAGTGGTATGCTCATGGTGGTCTTCATTTTCTCTAGGGATCTTGGATCCAGAGACGATCAAGACTACATGATTAACTAGTTTATTTACTAATGTTCTACATTTCTTGCATTTTGTACTTTCATGTATAAATTTTTCAATTAAGCAATCCAATTCACACTGGGATGTTGGGAGATTATCTCTAAAGCTGATTGTGATTTGCATTAATTGTCCATCTTCTGGGAAATTTCATTATTTTTTCCATAAAACCGTGAATGCACCTCAATGTGGAAGTTTGTTTGCATTATTACAATTTCTTCTTTAATTCTTCCATAAATAATTGCAATATTCAATACGTACAACCTCAATTAACTTTTCCCATTTTCAACACATTAACATAAGAAGCTTAAAAAATAAAAATGTCAAATTTTATAATAAACATCTAAAATATTGTAATACAACTAATTAATTCAGATATCGTAATAGTTTAATTAATTTAATTAATTAGTATTTAATATTTTGCATACATATATGTATATTGTTAATGTAAAATAACAATAGTCTATAACCCAATATTTATTACTTACCATTTATATAAAATAATCCAAACAAATTATGAAACAATCCAAATAAATTAAAACTTATTTAATATATTATGAAAATTGTAATTTAAAATTAGTTTTAATAAGAAAAATGTTTAGCACTATAAATTAATCATTGATTCATTTTATAAGTGGGATGGTGAATATTGTGTTTTGAATGGATAAGATGGAAAAAGTAATAAACCAATCATTAACTCACTACATAGTATTTAATATTAGCTATTATAATACCAATCTCCTTCATCTATATTAATCATGCTTTGATATGATTGTTTGAATGAGAGTGCTAATTATCTATTAATTTAATCTTTTTTTGACAATACTTGTTTTATCTTTTGGTTTTTTTTTGTCGGAATCCAATGACTGTAAAAAATCACAATTTTATGTTGTTTAAATTGCATTTATGAATATAGAAATGGATTCAACATGCTATGAAGCCTATGAGCACCGAATTTATACAAAAATAACCACTCAAATATGGAAATCCAACAATTTCTTACCAAATTTCAAATAAAATTAAACAGAAGAAAAAAAACCAAAATTTAAAACAATTAGACTAAGGTGTTATTAAAAATCAGAGTAGTTTTATTACCATTTAACTGTGTTGTATATTAAAGAAACATGTTGCATAAGTGATTATTGCAGAGCTTAAACATCAATGATTAAAGTACTTTTTTTTTTGAGAGGTCACAAGTTCAAATCCAGAAAAGACATAGGGCTAAAGAGTCTCATACACCAATTTGATGTCAAATTGCATAAATGAAATTTGTCCACAAAACCACATGGAAAAGTTGGAGTGACCGGCACGGAAACATTTCAGAGGATTATATCAAATCCCACCCCTGAATCCAGAAAAGAGATAAGACGAAAGAGTCTCATACACCAATTTGATGTCTAATTGCATGAATTGAATTTGTCCACAAAACCACATGGAAGAGTTGGAGTGACCGGCATGGAAACATGTCAGACGATTATATCAAATCCCACACCTAAATCCAGAAAAGAGATAAGACTAAAGAGTCTCATACACCAATTTGATATCTAATTGCATGAATTGAATTTGTCCACAAAACCACGTGGAAGAGTTGGAGTAACCAGCACGAAAACATTTCAGAGGATTATATCAAATCCCACACCCGACCAACTTTTGTTGACTAATCCCTCTTGAGATAAGACGAAAAAGTCTCATACACCAATTTGATGTCTAATTGCATGAATTGAATTTGTCCACAAAACCACGTGGAAGAGTTGGAGTGACCAGCGCGAAAACATTTCAAAGGATTATATCAAATCCCACACCCGACCAACTTTTGTTGACTAATTCAATTCAACTGAGTGCGCCTTCCATACTCATCAATGAGTAGAAGACGCGGGACTTCCTTCGTTCTCATATACTCTGCCAATTGCAGGTTTCTCGAGCTTTGCCATATAATTTTAGTCTCTTGTTATGAATCTCCGTGGAATAATCAATGTGAAGAAAGGGGTTATGCAGCAGAGGTTGTTGTTGTGTTTTATATTTTGTCTTACTACGGCAGCAATTAAGTCGGAGGCATTGAACCTGTCAACCGAAGCTTGTCCGGTGAACATAACCGCGGAGCTTGACGCTCAGACATGGCTGCTACGGGAATGTTCTCTGCCCGAAAAATCTCACTGTTGCCAAGGCATCAACGTGTTAATCAAGACCATTCACTTTTCATGGATGCACTTCAACCGTTCTTTCCTCTTTCCCACCAACAATATCGCGACTTTATGTTTAAATGAATTACAGAGGAAAGTGGAAGCCCAGACCGGGATTGGAGCCGAGATGTTCAGGAGCTGCAACGTGAGGCCTGAAAGCTTCGCCTGCGATCCAGGCACCTGTCTCGGTATTGACAATCTAAAGAGCTTCGAGAGCAGGGTCGATCCAACAGACATGAAGCTGAATTGCAACGGATCTCACCCGGGTGCTTTTCAGTGCAGTACATGCATAAGGGCCATGGGGAAGGCGCTCCGCTCGCTGAACAAAGAATCCGGAGAAAAATCGAACTGCCCAATGGTTGTGCTCATCTATGTGGGAGGAGGCATCAATCGTTACGACGGTCTCGGTCCGGACGCTTTTGCCTGCCTTCTCAGCGTACAGAATTTAACGACATTGGCAACCCTTCCTCCACCGAACAGAGGAAATAGAGTTACGAAGCCATATTTTTTCACCATAAATCTTGCAGTGGGAATATTGATCCTTGGTTTGAGCGTCTGCCGGTATTTAAATCGGCGAAAGTCCCGTCTCTGGAAATCGAAACGGATGAAATTGATGCAAAGATACGAATTGTTGAGCTCGACTACGGGATTGGTTGAAAACTTGTGAAAACGAATTTTTTCATGATTAAGATTTCAGGTTCTATAATTCAGTGTTGGTTGTAACCAATAAGACCAAGTTAAAATATGGATGAGATTACATTTAATAATCAGTTTTTTTTGTGTAAATGTATATAAATTCATGTAAGCTCGTAGAGGCAGATGAGTGTGAGTGAGTAATCTCCATAATCTTAATAATAAGACAACTGATGTCTTCCCTTGGTGGACGTAGCTCAAATCTTGGGTGAACCACCTAAATCTCTGTGTTATTTAACTCTATGTGACTATGCATGGCTTATGCTATTTATGTTTCCGCATTTACAAATATAACAAGTGGTATCAGAGCTCGAGGAGAACAATTTGGCTATGAAAAAATGCCAAGAGAGACGGAGCCGCCGATTTGCTCAAGAGAGATGGACGCATGCCGATTTGCTGGAGAAAGACGGACGCGATTTGCCAAAGATGCCCACTGGAGCACCGACTTCTGGATCAACGCTCGGGACTCTTCACGGAGGGAGTGTTGTTTTATGGTAAACTTACATTCTTCACCAATCTGTAATTCAGCGTTGCCCTATCTACTTGAAGGGAGGGCTGATCCCCCTGTGCACTTACGAAATTTTCAATATTAAAATCAGCGCTGGGTTAAAAGAATATGCATAAAACTTATGGTGTAAAAAGTATTTTTCTGGGGCGAATATGCATAAAACGTGGAGGATCCCTTTGTCTTTGGTGAGCTTTAATGCCATGGTATGTGATGTGGTTTTCAAAATATTTTTATTAAGGTATAAAAATATTTTTTAAATATTAAAAAAAAAAACATTTTCATCATTATTTTTGGGTTTAATTTTTTTAAGTATAAGGTTATAAAGAGTTTGGTTCTATAAGTAGTGGTTTTGGAGTGTTTTCTTTTGTTAATGGCGAAAACTCACAGTGCAAAATTTGAAATCGAGAAGTTCAATGGAAAGAACAATTTCGAGATCTGAAAGGTTAAGATGTACGATCTGCTTGTGCAACAAGGCGTGGTGAAGGCACTTTTGGGAAAAACAAAGCAACCCGCGACCATAACAGATGAAGATTGGGATGAGATTGATGTGAGAGCACTGAGTGCCATACGCCTATGTTTCGCTGATGATGTTCTGTTCAACATTGTTGCGGAGAAGACAACAACCGGTTTGTGGACGAAGCTGGAAAGCATGTATATGATGAAATCATTGATGAACATGATCTTCTTGAAAAGACAACTGTACAATTTGCGGATGAAGGAAGGTACGAAAATAGTTGATCATTTAAATACTTTTAATACCCTCTCAGTTCAGTTGACTAGCATGAGAGTAAAATTCGATTATGAAGACAAGGCAATCACATTATTCTGTTCTTTGCTCAGGTCATGGGATCACTCTGTTACCTCTATTAGTTTCAGCACAACATAAAATATTGAGTTTGATGTTATTTTTGGAGCACTACTCTCTGAGGAAACAAGGAAGAAAACCAATTAAGAAACCTTTACATCAAAGGCGATAATGGTCAGAGGCAAACCTAAAGAAAGAGGACAGGGTCAAAGGGATTTCTCTCGGTCAAAGTCGAAGGGAAAAAAGAGCAAGCTTAAGTGTTGGTTTTTTGGCAAATCAGGACACCTGAAGAATGACTATTGGAAGCAACAACAAGCCTCCAAAGACGACCCTCCAAAATAAATGAAGGAAGCGAACGCAACTGAAACAGGTTCAACAACAGGTTTAACAACAGGTTCAGGTATGACTGATGAAGTTTTATCAATTAGTATTGGTTCACGTCATGATCAACAGTCGTTATTAGATTCCGGTGCTTCAAATCACATTGGTCTTCATAGACATTGGTTTTTTACTTACCAGTCTATAGATGATGGAATAGTTTACATGAGAAATGATATCTCGTGTAAAGTTGTGGGAGTTGGTAGCATTTGAATTAAGATGTTTGATGGAACTGTTAAAATACTAACTGATGTGAGACATGTGCCTGAGCTTAGGAAGAACCTAATTTATTTGGGAGTCTTAGACACTTGAGGATATAAGAGTATTGTTCAAGGTGGAGTTATTAAAGTCTACAAATGAATCCTATTGGTTATGAAAGCGAAGAAGGTTGGTAACCTGTTTTTGTTAGAAGGAAGAACTGAGTTAGATCATGCGACAACAGTATCTAAGAACGACAATGATTTTGTTCGACTGTGGCATCAACGGTTGGGCCATATGAGCGAACAAGGATTGAAGGTATTATCTGATTGAAAGTTACTTCCTAGTATAAAGTCTTTAAATTTACACTTCTGCAAGCACAATATTTATGGAAAAAAGAATAGGTAGAGATTTAAAACCGAAAGACAACAGTGAAAGAATCCTTGATTATATCCATTCTGATGTTTGGGGACCATCCCCTACTATTTCATATGGAGGATCATCATATTTTGTAACTTTTATAGATGATTTCTCTAGAAAGGTTTGGGTCTATATGTTGAAAGGAAAGGCTGATGTATTTACTGTTTTCAAGCAGTTTAAAGCTTTGGTGGAAAAAAGCACTGGTAGATCCATTAAATGTTTAAGAACTGATAATGGTGGTGAATTTACGTCAATAGAATTTGATAACTATTGCAAGGAGTTTGGGATTGATATACATAAAACCATTTCTTATACTCCTCAACAAAATGGAGTTGTTGAATGCATGAACAAGACTCTTCTAGAGAGAGCAAGGAGTATGCATAGTAACTCCAATTTGCAACAGGAAATATGGGCAGAAGAAGTAACTATAGCTTGTTATTTGGTGAATCGATCACCATCAACAACAACATAATGCAAGATTCCTGAAGAGGTATGGAAAGGTCACCCTTGTAATTATTCTAATCTTAAAGTTTTTGGTTTTGAAACATATGCTTTAATTCTGAAACATCAACGTTCTAAACTAGATCCAAAATAAAAAAAAAGGATTATCTTTGTTGGATATGGTGATGGTATTAAGGGGTACATGTTGTGGTATCCTACTGCTCACAAGATCACCATTAACAGAGATGTAATATTTGATGAATCATATCTCATCAAATCAGATGTAGATGTTCCAATAAAACAGGAAGAAGTACCTAAGTATCAACAAATTCAGTTTGAAACGAGTTCAACTACAAATGAAAGTGAACATGAAAAAGTTTATGAAGATGTTCATTCAGAGTTTCCTGTAGAGGAAGACATGGTTGATGATAAAAATCAACAAAATGTGGATGAGCCACAAAATTCCCTAAGGAGGTCTACGCGGGTCCGAAATCCTCCAAGAAGGTAAGATGATTTTGTTTCGTCAGTTTCTTTGAGTACTAACGATGATGAACCTTCATGCTATTAGGAAGTTGTGAAGGGTTCTAACAGTGATAAATGGAAAGAAGAAATGAAGCATGAAATGCAGGCATTAGAGAGAAATGCCACATGAGACCTGGTAGAACTTCCAAGAGACAAAAAAACTGTAGGTTGCAAGTGGGTCTACAAGTTGAAGAAGGGTGTTGATGATAAGGTGGAAAGGTACAAAGCAAGGCTGGTTGCAAAAGTATATTCTCAGAAAAAAGGTATTGACTTTCATGAGATTTTTTCACTAGTTGTTAAGTCTATTTCAATTCCAACTATGTTAGCATTGGTTGCATTACTTGATTTGGAGTTGGAGAAACTAGATGTTAAAACTGCCTTCTTACGTGGAGATTTGGATGAGGAAATTTACATGGAACAACCTGAAGGGTTCATTCAGAATCGCAGCAAGAGATTTTTTTGCAAGATCAAGAAATCATTGTATGGTCTGAGGAAGTCGCCTAGATAATGGTACAAGAAATTTGACTCTTTCACGGTGAGCCAGAATTATACAAGGAGTGAGTATGATCATTGTGTCTACTTTAAGAAATTGAATAATGGCATATTCATTATCTTAGTATTGTATTTTGACGATATGCTTTTAGCAAACAAAAGAATAACTAAGATCAACAGGTTAAAGGCTTAGATGGCTAGGACGTTCGATATGAAAGATCTAGGAGCAACAAGGCAGATTTTGGGCATGGAGATATTCAGAGACAGGAGGAATGGTAAGCTTTGGTTGTCACAACATAAGTATGTTGAGAAGATACTTTTTAGGTTTGGTATGAATGATGTGAAACCAATTTCAGTCCCTTTGGCTTCCCATTTTAAGATTTCTTCAAGTTTATGTCCTAGTACAAAAAAATAAAAGGAATATATCTCTCGACACCATATGCTAATGCAGTAGGAAGTATAATGTATGTGATGGTTAGTACAAGGATAGACATTTCACATGAAGTTGGGGTTGTCAGCAGGTATATGGAAAATTAAGGTAAAGAGCACTATGCAGCAATGAAATGGGTGCTTCAGTATTTGAGAGACACAAGTGATTATTGTATCACTTATAACAGTGGTTGTGAATTAGTCTGTGGATATGTTGATTCTGATTTTGCAGGTGAATTGGACAAGAGAAGGTCGACCTCAGGGTATGTCTTTACTCTTGCAGGTGGAGATATTATTTGGATGTCAAAGCTACAAAACATTGTTACTTTATCCACTACAAAAGCAGAATATGTAGCTGCTTCACATGCTTGCAAAAAGGCAGTTTGGTTGAAAGGTTTGTTTGGTGAGTTTGGAAGGATGTAGGACAAAGTAAAGTTACTTTATGATAGTCAAAGTGCTATACACTTGGATACGAATCCAACCTACCATAGTAAAACAAAACATATACCTATCAAGTACCATTTTGTAAGATAGGTCATCGATGAACATGGAGTCTCTCTTGAGAAAGTGCATACAAAAGAGAACTGCGCAGACATGTTCACCAAACAAGTATTGTTAGAGAAGCTATGATGGTGCTTGTCTTCTCTTGGCTTGCATAAAAGGTGATGAAAAAAACTAAGGAGAAAGGTATCAGGTTAATTGTTGTAAAGGTGGATATTGTTGGAAACTGGTGACAATGAATTCCTCCAAGATTAGGATTTCAGATCCTATAATCCAGCATTGGTTGTAACCAATAAGACCAAGTTAGAATATGGATTAGATTTCATTTAATAATAAGTTTCCTATGTAAATGTATATAAATTCATGTAATCCTGTAGAGGCAGATGAGTGTGAGTGAGCTGTTGTAATCTCCATGATTTGAATAATAAGACAATCGATGCCTTCGCTTGGTGGACGTAGCCCAAATCTTGGGTGCACCATGTAAATATATGTGTTATTTAATTCTGTGTGACTATGCTTGGCTTATGATATTTGTGTTTCCACATTTACAAATATAACAAGATTGTCATTTTTATCCTATCGGAGATCAAAGAATCCATGGGGAATTTCGCGGCGTCGAACGTGATCGGTGAAGGAGGTTTTAGCATTATCAACCAGGGAACAATTCCAAACAGATTGCCGATAGCCGTGAAGAGATTAAAGTACTCGACGAAGATCAAAGGAGATGCCAATTTCAACCATGAACTCCGTGTCATCAATGAGATTAAGCACCACAACCTGCTTCCTCTCAGAGGCTACAACGTCTAATTCGAAAAAGACGGGCAGGTTAGCTAAAAACTTCTTGTTTCTGATTTCATAGAGAACAACAGTTTGTCTAACTGTCTATTCAATCCTAATAGATCAACATGGCTGTCATGGCCCGAGCAGTGCAAGATTGCAGTCAGCATAGCCAGGGGGATAACTTATCTGCACGAATTAGCCAAGCCTTCCATCATTCACAGGGATGTAAAGGCTGCAAATTTTCTTCTGGACGACCATCTCAATGCTCTCATGGCAGACTTTCGTCTGGCCAAGTTGAATAAAGAAGAAGAGGAGAATAGCCACTGAAACACCAGGACTGTTGGGACGCTAGGTTATGTGACACCTGAATATGCTCTCTATGGCCATCTGACCGAAAAAATCAATGTATTTAGCTTCAACATCATACTGCTAGAGCTCATAATGACGTGGAGGGTTCTGGATTTGACCTCTGGTGTTCTAGAGAACTTTCTTGTATCGGACTGGGTGGTCGACATGACGCAGAAGAACTGGGCGAAAGAGGTTATCGACATGAGAATTCACGATTCTGGAGACAGGAAGACAATAGATAAAGTTTTATTTTTGGAACTACAATGCGCCCACCTAAGGGTTTTGTCGAGACCCTCAATCTCTTAGGCATTGCTTGCCCTTGAAGCTATATCTTGGCCATTGTCGGGTGCCAAGGAAATTTCATCGTAACTATAAGCTTACAACAACAACAAAGGGGACTTTACTTGGTTTCTATCTACCGGGGGTCGCACAGACGAGAGCCTGAGTGATTGGAGTAATTATTCGGTTTGAAGATGCACATATGACTCAACTTTTTTGTATGACAACCACTCATAATTCTCGATCTCCACCTGATAAAGATAAAATCTCTATAAAATCTATATGCCAACAAAACATTCACTTTGTAAGTCCCTATTATGTACAAGGAAGAAATCTATATTATTTTATGCCAATAAAACATTCACTTTGTAAGTCCCTATTATGTATAGGGAAGAAATCGATTTTTGTTTTGTAAATAAAGAGAAATGGAATATTGTCACAAATAAAATATTTACTTTGTCATTAAGATT
Source organism: Picea engelmannii (assembly GCA_009831015.1). Classification (NCBI taxonomy): domain Eukaryota; kingdom Viridiplantae; phylum Streptophyta; class Pinopsida; order Pinales; family Pinaceae; genus Picea; species Picea engelmannii. The sequence goes on along the minus strand of ML784291.1, from coordinate 501,424 downwards.
TTATTGTTTAAATTAGACAAAGAAAATTTGAAAACCAAGTAAATTTTAATGTAAAAGAACAAGGTTTCATAGTAGCATAGTCCCTATTTAAGTAATATAAAGTGTTTGAACTAAAAAAATTTAAAATAAAAGTTTGTAAAAATATGCAAGATGGTAAATTGTTCAATGTGAAGTAAATCTTGGTAAATTTTTAATGTTTGAGTAAAACTTAGTAAATGTTCAATGTGGATCAAAACTTAGTAAGTAAATAAGTGAAATGTTTAATACAGGGTTAGCATATGCAACAAGCAATATAAAGAAGTGAAGTGTTCAATGGCTACATTACCATATGCCATAAGAAATGTAAAGTGTTTGGAAGTTAAGATGGAATTGTTGGTGCGTTAGTATTGCAAGAAGCAAAGTTGGTAGAGTTGTGAGAAGAAGAGATGGAATTTAGCTTATGTGAGAAGCAATGTAAAGTGCTCGGAAGCGAGGATGTGTGGCAACTAGTCCAAAGTGTCGGCACCTATTGGACATGAAGTTTTGGGATACAATTTTGGTAAAAATCCTAAGTATAGAAGAAGTGCTCAGAAGAGGAGTGCAGAGGAAGAAGAAGAAGGAAGACCAGGGAGTGCACAGTTGAGGTGCATCCAGAAGTTCAACATGCAGTAAGAGGAATAAAAAAAAGAATAAAGAAGAGAATAAACCAAGAGAATAAAGTGGGGGAAAGGGAAGGATGATAGATTGACGTGCGAAATATGGAAGGACACGTAAAAGAAGGAGGAAAAGCAGTCAGAGTGAAAAAGTAGCGTACAAACGGAAACACAAGTGAAATAAACCTAAACAGTCAGTTAACTCGAAGGTGTCATGCATTGTAATAGGGTTTTGGGAGGAACCAAGTAGGGTTTTAAGCCCTAGAATGTATGTATAAAAATGTAATGGGTTGGGAGAATAAGGGTTCTTCTTCCTAACAGGTTTTGGGTTCTTTGTATTGAGTTCTATGCTTTATACGGTTATTCGATAGAAGATAGGAATCAATGTCTGAATGTAAGAGATGTTGTAGAGAGAAAGAGAGGATTGCACTACATAATGATTAGGCTAGGAGGAAGGAAAGTTAACTGGAATGTTACTTTGTAAGCGTAGTGCGAAACCCTGAAGCAATTACCAAAATAATAATAAAGAAGCCAGTCATTGAGGACGTATCCCAGAGTTGGGTGAACCATGTTAACTCTTGTGTCAAATTTATTTTATGTGATTGTTTATTAATTTTGTCTGGATGCATAGTAGATTAGATTTTTCCTACGATTAATCATTGCACAATAATCATAATCGTTACAGTAATGGGTTATGTGGTAATATGGAATGTAATGATAGTATGAATCTAAAATCACTAAGTAGCTAATAAAGAACAAGGACAAAGTAACACACACATAATTGATAAGTAAAGAATGAACATAATGGTCACTTCCCATTCCCTCACTACTACAAAAACCTGGTCCTTTCAGTCCCAATACATACCTCGAGTGAGACTTCATCTGCACAAGAAGGTGATGCCGAAAGGGTCAGTGTTTGGTGGGTTTTGTTTGTCAAAGATAAATCAAACCTAGGGTCTTACATACCACATGTAGTGCCAACAAATGGTTCCATTGCTGAGACCCAAAATTTGTGATTGAGGGAATGTTTTGGAGGCTGACTAAGAAATAGATCTCATAATGGTTGGAAAGGAAGGAACGGGATTTTTCTAAAAAAGAGAACAAAAATCCTCGGATTAGTGACAAGCAATGGATACAAAGATATGTGTATATAGAGCTGCATGAATTTTTCTTTGGCAAATTTCCAATTATTATGACTGAGTGGCTAGAAATATTAGTGGAGAATACTAGAAGGTATAGAACTGTAGCGCCGAGGAATTGGACTCCTGAGTTGGTAAGACAATTGAATTATGTAAGTAACCTAACTAACTGCACAATTGATTTTTGGGTGGCTAACATACTATGAGGATATATTAAAGAGTTTGTCATAGATTGTACCCAATCATATAGTGTTGCAGAAAGAAACTTTTTCAAGGGCTCACATGGAAGGTTCATGAAATCATAGGGTACACAGATAAAGGTGTTGTTGTGTGACAAGTGCATGATGACAGTGCAATCAAAGTGCTAAGGGGATTCACGCACATAGGGGAACCGAGGGATGACAAGAGGATAGTTTGAGAGCAATAGAGAAAAAAGGAAATGATGAAGAAGGAAGGGAGGGACTGAGGATGTAGAGGAATAAAGGTGGTATACCAAAGGAAGAAGAAGAGTTTGGAGTATTGCATGGAGGAAGGATGTACAAGAGGTGAAAGACCAGGGTTGAGAAAGGAAAGCCACACAGTGAGAGAGAGGGGAGAGAACCTTGCGCAATAGTCTGAATCGTGGAGATATCACATATAGGAGGAGAAGAAGAGGAGTTCCACTCCATTCCAGTAATAGAAGAACCGTTAAGTCCTACTCAGACTAGGTCCTATGTCAAATCTATGACCCCATGTGTGTCACCACAATCAGAGTTAATAGTTGAAGACTTGTCAAAAGAACTTATAGTTAGCTAGGGATGACATAGTAGTAGCAATCAGAGTAGTGGAAGCAGTGTGCAGAGTCAAAGTCAAATTCAAAGTCAACCAACATCATCAATAAGAAGGACTACACAAAGCAGCATGGAAAGGGTAGAAAACACCCTTAAACTTCCTGAGTTCTAGGGAGTGGGGTCAGAGGAGCTAGAACAATATATGCTTTTCTGTGAGACAATATGGGCCATAAAGAATGTCCAGGACGAGGTTGTGAATATTGTGCAATTGGCCACAACATTTCAGGACCGTGCACTAGTCTGGTACATGCAACTTCAGAGTACCACACCTAGAGGCCAAGCCAGGACTTTGGCAGAGATAATGAAAACATTGTTGAAAGAGTTCGAGAATACAAAGTCTAAGTTGCATTACATCACATAACTGAAGGAGATTAAAAAGGTACAAAAAAATTTGGTATGGGACTTCAATAAAAGGTTCAAGGATCTGATGGGTAGACTAACTTTCCAGATCCCTGATCAACAACATCAAGAATGGTTTATTGTAGGACTTATACCAAAAATTTGTAGGCCATTGATTCAATAGAAGTTTGTGTCATAGCCCGAGGCATTTGAAATTGCAATGAAATTGGAATCATCTCTTGTATGAGATAGTGGAGGGATGACGCATGTTCAGATGCAATTGGATGTTCTGACGATTCAAATGGCATAACTTACAAAAGGAAAGGAGAAACGAGAACAAGTATGGTGTACCAAGTGTAGAATTGAAGGCCATCACAAGGATGAATGCCCAGAGTTCGCGTAGTATTTGGAAATTGGAGCACTGAATCCATTACTAGGAGGGGGGTATTGCGAGATATGTAAGAAATGGGGCAATTACCCAACTGAGTTTCCATTACTACAAAAGTATCAGAGTACAAAAAGGAACTTATTTTGAAATTTTTGAAAGTCGGTGGGACATGAAGAGAGGGATTGTCACGTGTTCAACTTGATGAGGGAGCACACTTCAGATATGTACATGATTTAGGAGGAGAATATTGCAATAGAAGAGGGTGGTCCACAATATAATAATTAAAGAGGTTTCAATATAGGGAACAAAGGAAACTTTGGTAGAGGTAGAGGAAAATGAAATTTTGGTAGGAGAGGAAGAGGACCAATTATATGTTATAATTGTAACCAACCAAGACACTTAGCCCGTGACTACCCGAATACATGTACAATGTGAAAATAATGTAGAGCACTGGACCATACGATAAATATTGTCCTCAACTAGTTGTGAAATGGCAGGCAAGAGGAAACCATAAACCAAATCAGAATGTTCAGAAAAATATCAGCTGAAAAATGCAACGAAGGAACAAGAATAACAGTTTTTACATGCAGAGGAGCTAGAACAAGAGATGATATGATGAATGGAGGGAAGAAGACAGAGCAATGGGTAAATAATTCATTCATACCCTTGTCAACCTTTGATCCTCAACAAGAAAATGATACATATCATAGGGAAATAAAATAAGTACCTGGAAAGGATTGGGGAGCATCAACATCATCTACGCCTCATGTAGAATATCACATTATGCTTGAGAAGCCAATTGGAAAGGTAAGCATGCTAACAAAATTCATGAGGATTTATGTAGAGCTAATGAAATATGAGATTGCGCTAAGTACACTATATGACATGATTGATCACTACACACGAGGAAGGGAAACTCCCATCACACAAAAGGTGGTGAATTGAGTACTACGTAAGAAAAGGACCAACGAAGAATTCAGATTCAATGCACAAATTGGGGAGTATGATGTGGATAGTGTTATCTTGGAAATAGGGCTTGACATGAATGTTTTACCTAAGAAAACATGGGAGATGATGGGAAAACCCAAGCTAGTATGGTATCGAGTTCAGTTAAGGCTAACGAATCAACACAAAATAGTTTCGATTGGTTGTATGATAGGAGGACTTGTGAACATAGATGGGGTGCACAGTGTGGCAAACTTTGAAGTTATTGAGATCATGGATGACATTCAACCATATCCAGCACTGATGGGACTGGAATGAGATTTCTATAACAAGATGATCATTAACTTGAAGAGGAGGGAGATGATATTTGAAGTTGGAGATTTGAAAGTTCCTGCACCCTTTGACCCATTAGAAGGAAAGAGATACACAGAGTTGAACAAAGGAAACAACATTGACAACTTGTATAACATGATTGCGTGGATGGATGATTATGTCAACCCTACTACATATGGTGTGCTAATTTGGAGAAGTATTAGCTCATGCGCATCAAACTCAGAGGAACGTCTAGAACATTGGCAACATAGAATGCATGGAGTTTCAACTAGACAATGTGCAAACATCACCCAATCTTGTGTTGGATTGGAACAAAGCTATGTGACCCACCCAGGTACGATGGATTAAATGATATAATTTTTTTTGTAAAGGAATTTGAGTTGTAGGTACCTAAACGACAATTGTTGTTACCACTATATGTTTTCCTAAAAGTGACTCCAGCCATATGGTGGGATGCACACAGAGAGGGAATAAAAGACTGGTCACAACGCAAAAGACTAATGCAATTAAGATTTGGTACCAGGAGAGAAAATATTGCGTAGAAGTATACATGAGAGAGTGATCTAATAGGTCATGTTGAGAAGTGAAGGGATTTATGGATTTTAGTACCAGAAACATAATGGGAGCATAGATTTCTACACACATTGGACACAATTCCGAAGAATTGGTATTTGGAATTGGAGATGCATAGAGAGACAACAAAATGAGAAGAGTTGGCTCATAGGTTCAAAGTCACATTTACATTTGAACATGAATCTCCAATTATAGATGTAGCACTACAGGCTATTCGAAGTAAGATCTTCTCTGAAGAAGGGTCAATGGATATGGTACCAATGTGTAGTGTTCACAAAGCTACTATAAATGTCCACTAGTTATTGGAGTGTTACAATGTAGTTAAGGAATAATATGAGGAAGAAGATCCAAAAAATGTACAAGTACCTGATACAGAAGGAGAACGAGCATTAGAAGGACCAGAGCTCGAGTTCGTTGCATACAAAGAAGCTATAAATATGCATAAGGTAAACATTGGGACGATAAAGAATTCGAAGTTTGCACATATAGGGTATTAATGGAGTGATGAGACAGTCGAAAAGATTGTAGAATTATTTCATGAATATCAATACCTATTCCCAATGATATTTTCATAGATGAAGGGGATAACATGGGACTTAGGTGAGATGAAGATTCCGTTGAAACTAGGTGCTAAGCCAGTGTGACAACAAACTTACACATTAAATACAAAGTACATAGAGAAGGTGAAAGTTGAAATAGACAGGATGTTGGACGCAAGAATCATCGAACTGAGAGAAGAATCCAAGTGGATCAGTCCAATGGTAGTACAGGACAAGAATATTGGAGGAATCGGGTTCTATGTGGATCTCAAGAAGTTGAATGATGTGTGTTTACATAACCCATTCCCAACACCATTCGCAGATGAGGTACTGGATAATGTAGAAGGAAAAGAGACTTATTCTTTCACAGATGGATTCTTTGGGTACCATCAGATAAAGATTGCGTAGGAGGAACAATACAAGACTACTTTCAAAATAGAGTGGGGAAGTTATCAATATACATTAATGCCCTTTCGACTAAATAATGCCCCTGCAATGTTTTCCATAGTTTTGGTTGCAACGTTCAAGGAATTTATTCATAAGTTCCTTTAAGTGTACTTGGATTATTGGACCGTGTTCAGTCTACTGAAGGATCACATAGAAGTACCTAGGCTGATGTTAAATTGGTGTAGACAGTGTTATATTTCGTTTAACTTGAAGAAGTGTATTTTTTGCACGTCGTTCGGGATTTTGTTGGGACATGTAGTTTGAAAACAAGGATTACTAATGGGCCCAACCAAGATTGCATTAATTATGGAGTTGGAACCACCTACATCAGTCATACAGCTCAGGGAAACTCTGGGTCATATGGGATATTGTAGAAAATTTATCAAAGGGTATGCATAGATCACAACACCAATGGAAAAGTTATTGAAGAAGAAAGCAAAGTTTCAATGGAATAAGGACTATTAGAAGGGGTTTGACAACTAGAAGCAAAAACTAGTAACCATGTTGATTTTGATATTTCCATATTGGAATAAAGAATTTCGTGTTCATGTAGATGCATCATCCATAGCATTGGGCACAATACTATCTCAACCAGGGGAGGGAGACATAGATAACCCAATTGATTTTGCAAGTAGGAAGTTGTACATAAAATAGAAGAATTATAGTACCATAGAACGAGAAGGATTGACAATGGTCTATGCACTATAGAAGTTCAGGCATTATTTATTGTGGTCTCACTTTAAGATGTATATAGACCATTCTGCATTAAAATACTTAGTGAACAAGCCAATGTTGGGGGGGAGAATATAAAGATGGCTACTATTGTTCAAGGAATATGATTTTGAGGTTGTAGTGAAACTAGGAAGGTTGATTGCAGGACCATATCCTCTATCGTGCATATTATCAGGAAAAGATGCAGAAAATTTAGATGGCAACTTCCTAGATGCACAACTATTTGCATTTAATATGGTGGATGATTGCTTCTCAGAAATTGTGCAGTTTCTAAGTATATGTATGTCTCCATCATACATGATGGTTGAGAAGAAGAAACAACTGGTAGTGAAAGAAACAAATTATGAGTTGATTGCAGGGAATTTATACAAGTTGGATGTAGATGGAATATTGAGACGATGTGTGTTGGAACAAGAAGGACCGATGATACTTGAAGAAGCAAACAATGCGATTGCGGAGGAAAATATGCAGAGAGAGAAACTTCACAAAATATTTTGTGCGGGGGATTTGGTGGCCCACACTTCAAAAAGATGTAAAGGAATATTGTCAGTCATGTGATGTATGTCAAAGATTGGAAAATCCATCCAAGAAGGATGATATGCCTTTGAATCCACAAGTTACCTTGCAAGCATTTGAGAAATGGGCCATAGAATTTGTAGGGACAATCATTCCACAAGCTAGAATATCAAGGTCAAGATACATAATCTTTGTGACAGAGTACTTGACAAGATGGGAAGAAACAACACCAGTTATAGACTATACTATGGAGACTGTTGGGCAATTTTTGTTTGAGAATATAGTCACACGATTTGGATGTCTGCATATATTACTCAATGATCAAGGCACACACTTTATCAATAAAATAATTACATCATTGGCCGAGGAGTTCCAAATTCATCATCAGAAGAGTACCCCTTATCATTCTCAGACCAATGGAATGGTGGAATCTTTCAATAAAATCTTGGAGAATGCTTTGACAAAAAATTGCAATGTAGTGAGAGACAATTGGGACTTAAGAGTTCCTGTAGTGTTATGGGATTACATGACTACAAGTAAAAATTTGACATGTCAGACACCTTTTAGGCTAGTCTATGGGAAAGAAGCAGTTATGCCAATGGATTTTATTCTACCTAGCCTGCACATTACAACGATCACTGATCTATCAAATGATGGTGTAATAGAGGAGAGATTGGAACAATTAGTACAACTTTAGGAAGATTGGTTTGTCATAGGTTTCCATCAGCAAGTTCAGAAGGCAAGAGAGAAGGTATGGCATGATCGACATATTGAATAGAAAACATTTCAAGTGGGATATTTTGTATTAATATATGAAAACAAGTTCATGCAACATCCAAGAAAGTTTAAAATGCATTGGTTAGGACCCTATGTGATTCAACATGTAACAAAGACTGACGATGTGCATTTGAAAACCCTGAATGGAAAAGTCCTTGGAGGAATGGTGAATGGAAGTCAGTTGAAACTCTTTAGAGATGGATGATAGTCTGCGCAGTAATCTGAGTTGTGCCAAAACACATGTATCATAGTAGTTGTACTATAGTAGGAAGGAAAAACACATAAAATCAAATAAAAAGTAGATATAGAAAAAAAAGGGATTACAGAGTACAAGGCATAGGATATTGCGTAGAAGGAATGATTATCACACATTAGAATAAAATTATGCCAATCTAGAAAGTAATACACAGAAGAAAAAGACTACGAAGCACACATATGAAAAAGTAAGAACCATTGCGTGGTTTGGAAATGACAAGACCGTTAAAAGTATTAAATCATGGAAATGATGGCTATGAAGCGGGAATGACAGGTCATAAAGGAATTGTATAATAATAAATGGAAAAATCCACAAGAAATCACGACGGATTGGTAGTATGAGGGAAAAATCACGACATATTTGGTAATAAAGCCACATTTATCAACACTGTTGGCAGATTGGACAAGTTAGTTAAGGTTGGATGAGACATGTGCAGTTGGCAGGAAGACACAAAAACAATGGAGGTATGTTAAGCGTAAATAATTGTTGCATGCAAGCAAGAGAGAACCAGAGAAAAATAGAGCAAATCTGAGTGCATCAGAGCCGAGTTACAACTACCACATAATAGTCACAAATCTAGTTAAGGAATATGTCACACAAGAAAAATGGCCTCACCAAATGTTGGAGAACCATTAGCAATAATGTGAAAACAGTCAAAATTCCTAGTAGATACACTAGAGGTCAAGGAAGTACTCATATCTTTGGCTTCGACTCCACAGGAAAGATTCCGTAGAAATTATATCCCATCTAGGATGGATAATGCACCACCAATCAACGTACCAACAAATGGGAAATACCTGCTAGTAACATCACCAATCCCACCTGGTGTAAGCATTGAAGAAGATACGCTTGGAAAGGTTACTGACCTCAAGTTCATGGATCATGAAATCATCGACGAGAAAAAAATCCCAGAGCTGGCCAAGGAAAAATAATTGTGTGCCAAGAGCATATTGGGTATGTCAACGATAGTGTTGGAGAGACATTTGCGGGAAATAGGACTGTAGAAGGTGAGCATATTGAACCTGTTGGATATTCCACACTTCAAACACAATTTGGAAATCAACGCTTGCGTGGAGGTACTTCTCAAATGCTTCCATGGGGGGACATTGTGGCTTGATCCCCTAGTGTCAATTGATATTGTGTTGATTGTACGCATTACAGGGCTCCCAAAAGATGGAGAGGATACAACCATTTTTTTCAACAAGATAGGAGAGCGAGCCATGTTAGAGGAAATGAAGGAAAATTTCCAAACCCTCAGGGGGAAAAGGGGACTGGATGTTAAAAACACCACTAATGACAATGTTCGGTTTGCAACGTAGGTATTGGTCTACAAGTTGTTGCGCAAATTCTAGAAGGATGAAGTACCAACTGCAGTAATTGCAGTTGCAGAAAAATGCATCGAAAGGGTTCTAATGAACTGGGCCACATTCTTGGTGAACAAAATTTTGCAAGATTGTATTGAGGCCTAGGAAAGGGGCACAAAATTTCACTATGTCTGGTTGTTGATTTTTTTTACGTTGGTCAGGTGGAAAGAACCAGGTTAATATCATCACATGGGAACATATGGCATATGAAATATGGACGGGAGATGCCAACTTATGGCATATGACGATTAAGAGAGACAACATGACACTAATGCCACATTTTTTGTATACTTGGAAAATATCACGTATCTAGTTGCACACACACTGCGCATATCAACCGCGACGATGGAAACATATAAAGATATCACACATTTCAAAGTAGGAATGCATAAAATGTATGTGTAGGAAAAGAAGGACCTGATATGCTAGTGGTTACCAACCAGTTATAGGTTGACAACAAAGGATGTATGCCTAATTGTGAATGACTATGAGGATGGGTGGAAAAACCCAATAGAGAAAATGGGGCACCCAAAATAGGAAGAAGAGTAGGATAAGAGTGATGAAGAACCAGATGACGAGCAAGGGAATGAGAAAAACAATGGCACAGGAGAAATGCCTAGCCCATCCATAGGAGAAGTTCAACAAATATTCCCTGCGAAAGGAATCAAATGACAGGATAAGGGGAAGGAATAAGTAGGATGGGCGTGCAAGAAGACTAAAGTGCATAAGAAACCCCCAATTTATACTTTAACCAATGATGATATAGATAATATTAGCTACTAAGTATGGGATGTTGTAGAGGAAATCATGGAGGAAGAAACTAGGAAGCAAGAAGAGAAACAACAAAGAGTGCAGGATCAATTGAAATCACTACAACAACTCTTAGTAGTGCTAGCCTATCAAAAGAGATCAAGACCGAGGGAGGACCATCCATAATTCTGGGAAAGGAAGAACATGATACACATACAACCTTAACCCAACTAGCATTTGGGCATAGAACAATCTAGATTGAGACAGATACACTTGAATTTCCAATGTCCCAATTACATGAACAGGTGAAGGCACTAGGACACCTGAACATAGTAGTATAGAGGATGTTGATACAAATATTATAAGACTTGCAAATAGTCTTATTGCAAGAGATTAAGAATCGATGAGAGGAAGTTCACTAGGATTTGACAAAAATGATGGATTAAAGATCCCAATTATAGCAACAGTATGACATTGCACTCCAATAGAAGAAGGAATTTGAAGGCTGAGTGGAAGAAGTAATGAAAGACAAGAACAAGGCCAAGGAAAGGATAAGGAAATCCCTCAAGACAAAGGATGAAGCCAACTGTTTTGTGCAGAAAGTTCATGCGACTGTTTATAAATTATACAAGGCCATTCTGGAAGTCCCCATAGTAGTAGAAGCTACTATGGAAGAACAAGTATTGAAGATCGACGATGTCATCAAGGGATTCTGATCATAGATAGAAGACCTACAATTGTGTAGTGCGCCAGGAACGCCACCAGAAGTTCGATAAGGAAGAGAGATAAGGCGATGATAACAATCGCCAACATTAAGAAGATAGAAGAGGAGTGTGCCAAAATCTGTGAGGAGAGTGCACAAATTTGGACAGACTTAGTAGACTATCTCAAGATGAAGTTTGTAATGACTTAGTTAAGATAAGCCTAGGAAAAGGCACAACACACTTCAGATAGGATCACTACACTTCCACCAGTCGAATGTATGAAAAAAATGTTGGCATAGAGGCAGTCATACCTGAAAGTGGAGAAAATGAGGGACCAACAGAAGATCCTTCAACAACGTTTATGACCGCTACATGAAGAAGCATTGAGGGTGATCAGTGAATTGGCCACTGCACATGAAAAGTTAAAGCAAGTATCTTATGAAGCAGAAGAGAAACTTATCGCCTTGATTGAGCAAGGGGTCAAAGAGATTGCAAAAACAAAGGAAACAATACAAAGGGAAGTGGAGGTAGAAAAGGGATCCTTCCAAAGGTTCATTGAGGCATGGAGGAGCAGGAAACAAGCCTTAGTGGCTCGGGATGAGACATAGGTGAGTGTTGGGGACCTGTTGGACAAGAAGTTTTGGGATACAATTTTGGCAAAATACGAAGTATATAATAAGTGCGCAAAAGAGGAGCACAAAGGAAGAAGAAGAAGAAGGAAGACAATGGAGTGGGCATTTGAGGTGCATCTAGAAGTTCAATGCGCTGTAAGTGGAATAAAACAAATAATAAAGCATAAAGAAGAATAAAGCATAGAATAAAGTAGTAGAAGAAAGCAAGCGAAAATGAAGGATGACATCTCAACATGTGAAATATGGAAGGATGCACAAAAGCAGGAGGAAAATCAGTCAGAGTGCAAAAGAAGCATGTAGACGAAAATAAAGTGAAAGCATCCCAAACAATGAATTAACTAGAAGTTGTCATGCATTGCAATAAGGTTTTGGGAGGAACCAAGTAGGGTTTAAAGGCCTAGAATGTATGTATAAATATGTAATGGGTTGGGAGAATAGGGGTTCTTCTTCCTGACAAGTTTTGGGTTCCTCGTGTTGAGTTCTATGATTTATACTATTATTTTGTAAAAGAAAGTAATCAATGTTTGAATGTAAGGGATGATGCAGAGAGAAAGAGAGGCTTGCACTGTAGAACAACTAGGATAGGAGGAAGGAAATATAACCATGATGTATCTTTGTAAGTGCATTACACAATCCTAAAGCAATTACCAAAAGCATAATAAAGAAGCCAACCATTGTGGTTGTGGCCCATAGTTGGGTGAACCATGTTAACTCTTGTGTCAAATGTCTTTTATGTGATTGTTTATAATTTATTTCTGGATGCATAGAAGAATATATTTGTCCTATGATTAATCATTGCTCAATAATCATAACTATTATAGTAATGGGTTATGTGGTAATCTATAATATAGTGATATTATGAATCTAAAATCATTAAGTAGCTAATAAATAACAAGGACAGAGTAATGCGCATAGAACCAATAAGTAAAGAATGAATAGAATGGTCACCTCCCATTCCCTCACTACTGTAGAAACCTGGTTCTTCCAGTCCCAATAGATACCTCGGGTGAGACTTCATCTGCAAAAGCAAGTGATGTCGAAAGGGGTAACGTCTAGTGGGTTTTGTTGGTCAAAGATAGATCGAACCTAGGGTCTTACAAAATGCATGTAGTGCCAACAACACCTTATACTTTCAAGAAGCAAATAGGGTAGAATTTTGCGCATGATATCCATGTCAATATTTATGAAGTTTATTTGTAAGAAAGTATAAATTATGAAAGCATCTTACATATATCATTTGCTAAATTAAAATGTGTTATATATACTTGAAATTTGTAGTTTTCAAATTTATTGTACAAAAAAATACACTTGTTTTTATATATATCTAAAAATATATAGTTTTACAATGAAACCTTTTACATTTTTGTTTCCATCTATCCTAGATGCGGATATGAAGTGGTAATTACAAAAGTCGGAAATTTTTTGAAATATAGGTTCATGAGTTTAATCTAGAAAATTGTTAATTGACTTGATCCCTTGTATTTGCAATTGATTTCTACTTTAGTTGTTGAGTATGCATTTGAGAAATAATATTAATATTATGAAATATTTATTGCAAGATGTCATATCAGTCCTAGGAGAACAACATCTTCGAAAAGAAATGATAGAATGACTAAATCTTCAGCTTGACTCTTTCTATTGTGCGGAAGTAAATGTGTGAGGACATAAAGGACCGCGGTGAAATTGTGGAAGCTTCACAAATAAAATTCATTGAAACATGTGCGAAGTATAGAATGTGTGAGAAGAAAAAAATGTAAAGTTCTCCACACATAATATCATATTTAAAATTGGACTATGTAAAAAAAAGGCAGAAACATGTATCATAAAACTTAGTAAAATGCAGTATTCAGAGGTGAGGGTGCACCGAAAGAAATGTAAAGTGTGTCAATTCCAAGATTTTCTAGAAGAAATGTAAAGTTTGTAGAGGATAGGATGTGCGGGAAACAATGTAAAGTGTGCACAGGTTATGTTACATAGGGAAAGTGATTTTTTAAATGAGAAGAATGGAGCATTAAATAGAAGACCTATAAGAAATAAAAAATTATATCTAGAAATGGGTATTATATTTCCATAGATAAGAAAGTAAATAAGACAGAGGAATTTCCAGGTGAACAAAGGGAAAGAAGAGGAAAACAATATTTAATGGTTGCTTGACTTACCAAGAAGAAAATGTTTTGTTTATTTGTATTTAACTGGTTGAGTATCTACTTGGAAAAATATGTTAAGATCGCAGTATCTTCATAACAAAATGAAAAAGAATGACAAGGGGGATAAGAGTTTGGAAAAGAAATCATAGAATAAATAAGTGTTTGGATTAGTTCTGTGTTTTGTTCTGAATTGAATGTGTGCAGAGAAATAGGGAAATGACGAAATTGTTGATTTATTGGACATAAAATCCAAAAACATGAAGTGTGGGGAGGTTAGGATGTGCGAGAATAAAAGGGCCTGTAGTTGTCTTCATAAGACATGGAATTTAGCTGCATAGAACTATGTAAAAAAAAATTAAAAATTTCATCCATAAAAATTTGTGAAAATATTGCAAAGATGTAGATGCGAAGAGGCAATGCAGAGTGCATCGAGCCCAGTATGTGTCAGAAACAATGTAAAGTGAATGAAGGATAGGATGTGCATGGAACAATGTAAAGTGTGCACAACTTATGATATGCGGAAAGGAGATGTGGTGAAGCTCCCTATACAACATATATTCCCTATGTAGACTCTTGAAATTGTCAGTAGCACATCAAAAAGTTGTTACTGGTATCACTATTTTTTTTCTTCCAAAGTTCAGAAAAGTCAATGTGCAGACAATTGAAGACATGAAAAGGAGTGCAAAAGTAGTGGATTGTCAGTCTTCCATCTTAATAGGAATTTTTCTTTTTCAATCAAAGCTCAAAAAAGACAATGTGTAGAGGATTGAACATATCAAACATGATAGTGCAAAATACAAGGAATTGTCGATGTTCCAACTTAATAGGAAAACTAGTTTTGTAAATAACAAAAATGGAAAATAACATTGTGCAGGAAAGTGTTGGTCTACTGGAAAATGTTAAATCACCATTGTTGATTTCTAAGGATGTTTAAGTCTCTAAAAGAATCTGAAAGGGCCAAATGCTTTTGCAATTTTTATACAAATTAAATGGAGCGACATAAATTGTCATCATAAACAATTAAAATGAAACATAACAATGGAGTTGGTTTGTTAAGTAAACATTCACAAAGAAAGCAAGGTCTGAGAAAGGACAAGGTTGTGTTCTATTCAATATTCACAATACACTATAAAATTTACAAATAATAGTATAAAGGTCAAAATAAAATTTTGCAGAATGAAAGTAGATATCCACATATCCAGAGAACTTAACATGATATTTCATTGAAAAATCATAAATCATGAACACATAATTGACTATTCAGTTTAAAACTCAAAGCATTGAAAATCAATGGTCATCTATGCAAAAACAATTATTTGGCAAGCCCAAAAGATTATTCAGTTGTATTTTACATAATGTCTGTGAAAACAGTATAAAAGTCAAAATAAAATTTTGTAGAATGGAAGTAAAGAACCACATATGCACAAAATTTAAAATGACGTTTCATTGAAAAATCATAAAAAGTGAAAACATACTTGAAAATTTTGTTTTAAACTCAAAGCCTGGAAAATCACCACCCATCCATGCCAGACAGTTCTTTGGCAAGCTAAAAAAATGTACAATTGTATTTTAAATAATATATGTAAACAGTAAAGGCGTTTGTCCAAATGGACTGGGATTGGGGCTCCCGTGGACCAATAAACAGAAGAAAGACCTGGAAGAAAGAAAGAAAGAAAGATAGTTAGAAGTTATTGTTAAGTCTGGAGAGGTCATAAAACAAATAATTTTGAGAAATTACCAAGTCAACAAAAGAAAAGGATAGCAGAAGAAAATGCATTGGATCCTTGCATACTTACCAAGAAGTAGATATTTTGTTAGTTTGGTTTGTGTTTTGTTGCTTGTCTGTGCCTTTAAAACATTTCTTGTTTTGGGCTTCTATTGAAGTAACTATTTGTGGTGGCTATTCTGGGTTAAAAATTTGTTGCAAGGCGTTCTTGACCCAGTAATCAATATAGTTCTTGATTGGTGTGATGGTTATTTCTTGCAACGCAAAAATGTGGTCCTCTACTTCTTTCCATTCCAGTTGAAGTTTTTCGATGGATGAATAGTGCTTTTCATTGCCATTGACAAATGTAACAAGCAATTATTTCAATTATTCTTCTATAAACTCCACGAGGTTGTCAAAGTTATTAGCTAATTAAGTCTTAATTTCCACAAAGTGACTATCAAGATCCTCTTTAGTGATCATGGTTGAGTTTTTGAAAATTTGTGGACCTTGCATTTCATTAACGACATCAAATTCTTTTAAAATAGCATGGCCTCTTCTTTCATTGAATTTTTTGCAAGCAACAATTGCATATTGCAATATTTTTACTCATTATTCCCAAATTTCCTTTATTTTATCCATTATAATGATTGAGGGTAGTTCCTGTTGATTTATTTGATAGTCACTGATACGAGCGAGTTGTCCAATGAAAGTGTTTAGCTTGTTTTTGCAGTAGGCTTCATCATGTTGCAAGTCTCTTTGAAAATATATAGTAAAATTTGAAATCCTTTATGAAAGATCACATAAACTGGTGTTGACCTCCCATGCATGTGTGATTGTATCCATTCTTTTGTTAATGTCATCAGAAACATAGAGTTTGACTCCACTCAATAATTGAAATGATTTACTTATTGTCTTTGAAGTTCCTGGAGTACTTGGAGGAGTTTGTTCTACTGAAAGTATGGGCAATGGTTGTGCAAACAATGGCCTGGGACTGAGTTCCTCCTCAATTTCACTTATTCTTTTCTTGAATTTAATGGTCTTCAAATCTTGTTCCAAAATTGAATCTACAAGAACATCTCATGTAGAATGATGTAGTTGCATGAGTTTAGATAGTGCAACTCACGATACATTGACTACTTACATTAATTTCCGAATGAACTTTTTGTGTTTGAAATTGACCCTCTCTATCGATAGATTCTTTTTGTGCCTCTTGTATTGAATATTGTGCAGTGTTAAGGACTAGTTGTCAAAGAACATGGGTTCCTTTGTTGTGAGGTCCTGTGTAATTTCTTGGCTTTCAACAATTCTCTTGGCTACCCAGTCTGGTAGCTTTGTACTATCAATTTCCATATCTTTAAGATTTCCTAGACTTCTTATATCTTGCAAATTCTCTCTATTTGGTTTTCATTTTTTTTTTGTTGGGACACTGTACATCCCCATTCAAGATTTGCATGAGGTGCTTTCTCTCCACCGTCATCACCAACATACCTGTCATTACTCTCTTCTCTGTTTACCTTGAGCTATTATGTTCTTTTCTTAGAGGAGGATCTCTTCGGTGGTTGGTGATTGGAAGAAGACTGGACATTAGCACTACTTCTATGCCTTTGTCTTGTTTTTTCCTACCTTCTAGTATTTGAACTTATTTATATCAACAAGCCATCGTTGCATGCATTCTTGTTTTTTTTTTACAAATTCTAAAAGGTTTGTTCATCAAATATTATAAAAAGGTTCGGGTACCTTATCAATGATAAATGTTGTGAGAACAGGCCCTCGGGATCAAAACCCATTAGAGGTTGTGATTCTTTTAGATTAAACAAATTAAGTGTCTCTGAGACTTATTTTAGATGCACTAGTTCTTGACCATTGTGTACCCAACTTGAAGTGGCAATGTAATGAGTTACTTTTTTCTCTTTCTATCAAATAAAATACACCAAGATTTATACTGGCGGTAAAACTACGCAAAAAATATCTACCGTAGACAAATATAGGGAGGATAAACAAAAATTATTGACAACCATACAGGAGGATGTAATTATGTTTTTTCTATTGAATGCAAATTCTCTTTCCCTTAAGAAAATCCTTAGCTTCCTAGGTTATTATCTTAGGCTCTGCCCCAACCAAAATGCAACTGAACTCTCTAAAAAGCCTATCTTCAACAATGTAAAAATTGAATGGTGCTTTATGTTTACATATCAATGGTTTCTAGAACTGATATGGTTCGTTGTGTGTATTAACAGTCTCCTTTATAGGGAGTCCATCAAAGAAATTGCAACATACAATTGTGAATACAAAATATGCGGATATGAAAAATATTTGAGTGATAAAGCAGTTACTTAACTGAAAACAAAGTTCATTTGATATGACCTCTTCCCAATCAAACATGGAATCCTTTTGAAAGGAAAATTACAGTGCATATATAGTTGACTTGGGTATGTGTAAATTCGACTCGTTCCCAGCCACATGTGTGAAAAACCATGAAAATTCATGGTATGGTTCTTGTAGAAAGGTTATATTTATTGGTGAAAGATCAATCAACATGTTTGCAAAAGGTACCATAAATTCTCTCAATACATTGGAATTGCCTAGCTGAGAAGTCAAGAAGATGTTGTCATCAACAAGATGAAGACTTTTATTTGCAGATGGAAGATGAAGAATTTTGTTGAACATATTTGGAGTAAGGACCACTAGATTCTTTGTTTTTTTCATTACTTTAATCATTATTTTCCTTGAATCAAACCTTTGAGAACACTAGGTTACGATTTCTTTGAAGTCGAAGACTTTAGGAACACAACTAGCATTGACCAGGCTTGTGGTCCAAAGTCCATCAATTTTATTTTCTTCTGGGACTTGTTCAAGTATCACTGGTATGGGATAGACCAGTGGAAATTGTTGTCTTCCCTTGCTAGTGAACTGACAATATCACCAGAAAAGGGCTCTTTCCTTCCTCTATTTTCCATAGTGTTTCCTTTTTAATGAACTTTCGTATAGGTGAACCTTATGAATAGTAAATTAGTGAGGTTCAATTGCTTTAAAGCCAACTGCATGATGTATTTTCGCTTGAAATTCGTTTCCACACATATGAAACATGTTTGAAATATGTGTAATCGTTAATAAAATCCATTACCTAGGTCATAGAAAAGTGGGACATTTACTTTGCATGAGTCCTATTATGTAATCATAACTCTTTCTTGGTAAATTGGAGAAAATCATCTTGTCATAAATGCTTCGGTTATAGTGCAAATTATGTGGCTTCTTAGAATCTCTTTTGCAAAACTATTATGTTTGTAGAGGGTGGGAATTGTGACATGTATGGATATCCTAAGTGTGGAGGTGCGATGGTAGAGGAGAAATTGAGGTGCAATTTCTTTAAGACAAACTGCATCTAGAACATTTACTAATATATTGTTTCCACATGTGAGTTACTTACATAATACAATGATCCATAAATAGAAACCATTAACCAGATCATAGAAAAGTGCGGCATTTACTTCACACAAGTGGTAAATAAAATATGTTTTTTTTGCAAATTGAAGAAAATAAAGGTGTCATAAATGACTTGGTTATCATGCAAATTATGTGGCTTGTTAGAGTCACTGGTGCAGAACCATTGGAAATTCCAAATTATGGAAGTCACAACTCTGTGTGCATTAGTCATGAATTATGCTCACAAGGGTTGAAAATAAAAACAGTGAAGTCATGGTTGTGCATGTGATATACACGTAGGGAGTGTGAACATGTGAAATATATAGGTGTGTGGAGTCTGACGATGTCATAATGGAAAGAGAATTCACACATTGTGAAAAATGGGTAAGTAAAAAGGCTTTTGACTAATAAATTTTCGAAGAGTAGTGCATTGGTAGAATAATTTTATACAAGAATTGTGTTTGGGTTGTTGCATGGCAAGAGCCAGTACATGTGCGACTAGCACAAAAAGTTTCTTCTTCTAATCACAACACTTCTACAAATGTTAGATAAAATTCTTGCCACAATGCATAGGAAATGAATAGTGTTTGCAAAAATATAATTCATATAATAAAGAACAATAACATTATTGTTTATGCAAAGAAGACAATGATAAGAATAAAGTAAAAACAAGTAAGAACATTTAGCATAAATGTTTTAAAAATAAGCAAAAAAATTAAAGTGTTCAATGTGGGGTAAAAATTAGTAAATAAGTTATGGTTCTGTTGAGTGTGGAGATACGATGGTAGCGGGGATATCGAGGTGCAATTGATTTAAGGAAAAACGCATCTAATGCATTTACTAAAATGTCATTTCCACACGTAATTTACTTACAGAATACGATGACCCATAAATAGAAACCATTAAGCAGGTCATAGAAAAGCGTGACATTTACTTCGCACAAGTGGTAAATAATTTCCACTTTTTTGTAAATTAGAGAAAATCAACGTGCCATATATGACACAACTATTGTGAAAATTACATGGCTTGTTATAATCATTGGTGTGGAACCATTGGAAATTTGAAACTGTTGAAATGGCAATTGCACAAGCATCAACGATGAATTGTGTGCACAAGGGTTGAAAATAAAAGTAGTGAGGTCCTAGTTGTGAGTGGGCTATACATGTGTGAAGTATTTGCAATGTGAAAAGTGGGTAAATAAAAAATATTTTCAATAAGAAATTTGTAAAGAATAATGCATTGGAAGAAGAATTTTATACAGGTATTACAATGGAGTTGTTGCACGACAAGTGCCAATACATGTGCGACTAGCACAAAAGGTTCCTTCTTCTAATTGCAACACTTCTACAAATGTTAGCTAAAATTCTTTCCAAGATGAATAGATAAAGAATAGTCTTTTACAAAATATAATTCATATAATAAAGAATAATAGCATTATTTTTTATAAAAAAAATGGCAATGATAATAATAAAGTAAAAACAATTAAGAACATTTAGAATAAAACATTGTAAAAATAAGCGAAAAGTTAAAGTGTCAAATGTGGAGTAAAACTTAGTGAATAAGTGAAATGTTCAATGGGGAGGTTAGCATGTGTGAGAAGCAATGCAAGGTGTTTGCAGTAAATCCATTTAACATAAATCTTTATAAAAATAAACAAAAAAGGTGAAGTGTTCAATGTAGAGTAAAACTTAGTAAATAAGTGAAGTGTCCAATGGGGAGGTTAGCATATGCGAGAAACAATGTAAATAAGTGAAACATTCAATGGGGACATTAGCAAATGATGGAAGCAATGTAATTTGCTTGGTAGATAAGTCATTTATGGTAGGTTCATTTGCTAAGATTCCACCACTAACTCTAGATACTTAGTTTAATTTATTTTAAGTAACAATGTTTATTATAAAAAATAAGTGTATAAAATGAACAAAATGATTTTATACACACATCTAACTTTAAAAAATATTGTTGTCTTGAATTTATTTTAAGTAATTTTTTTTTTTTTATAAAAATATAATTATACAAGGTAAGAAAGTTTAACTTAAAAACTATTGTAGAGTTGAATTTATTTTAAGTAGAAATGTTTATTATAAGAAATAAGTATATAAAGTTGAAAAAATGATTTTATACATATTTTTAACTTAAAAAATATTCTTGATTAATGGCCATAGTTATAATTTTAATATTTTACTTATCCATTTTCAAGTTGTGTGAATCCTTTTGCTATGACCATATCTACGCACTCCACTCTACACACACATATATATATATATATATATATATATATATATATATATATATATTATGCACTTCTACACTCTCCATTAGTAAATAGGTAAAATGTTCAATAGGGAGGTTAGCATATGTGGGAAGCAATGTAAAGTATTTACAGTGAAAACATTTTTGCATAAATCTTTGTAAAAATAAGCAAAATCGTAAAGTGTTAAATGTGGAATAAAACTTAACAAATAAGTGAAGTGTTGAATGTGGAGTTTAGCATATGTAAGAAGAAATGTAAATAAGTGAAGTGTTCAATGGGGATATTAACATGTGCGGGAAGTAATGTAAAGTGTTTGGAGGTTAGGATGGAAGAGAACCAATGCAAAGTATCATCACATTATAATTGTTGGAAACAAATTCGGTAGAGTTCTGCTACAAGAGGTAAATAGTGAAACTTAATATAACTAAATGAAACTTATCAACAACCTATAAAAGTTGATAATAAGCATATATTAACACCAAAGTATTTTAACTTTTTAGATATCTCAATGCATTTACATATATAAATATATTCAAAAAATAAGTATATAAAGTGAACAAATTTCTTTTATGCATATGCTTCACTTAAAAAATATTGTTAAATATATATATATATATATATATATATATATATATATATATATATATATATATATATATATATATATATATATATATATTTCACACAGATATATGTTTGGCACAAACATATCATCCACACAGATATATCTTCCACACATCCACACAGGAAAAACTTAGTCTAATTTTAACCCTTGTGCAGATAATTCATATCACTCATCCTCCCACACTATTGTAGTTCGCAACTATGCACTTCCAGTAGTTCCATAGAACGAATTGTGACCAATGATTTAATTTGCATGATAACCGATTGATTTATGGAAATTTTGTTCTCTAAGATTCCTAGGACATGTAAAAGATATACCTATGCAAGGGATATGCCTATGCGGACGTAAAAATACTTATTTGAATTTATTTTAAGTAAAAATATTTATTATAAAAAAAAGTATCTAAAGAGAACACAATTCTTTTATGCATATGTTCAACTTAAAAAATATTGTTGAGTTGAATTTATTTTAAGTAAAAATGGTTTTTATAAAAAAAGAGTATACAAAGAGAACAAAATGTTTTTATTCATATGTTTAACTTAACGAAATATTGTTGATTTAAATTTATTTTAAGTAGCCTTTGTGAAAATGAACCATATAATTGTTACACTTGCATATGCAGATGTCAACACATGTGCATTTATGCACAGTGTGAAGCGATATCTTCCACACTTCTACATTTCACACAAGTATGATTCTTGCACAAGAAAGACTTGGTCTATTTTCAATACCTGTGCGACAAATTCATACAAGTCACCACACCGCAGTGGACTGTTGCATTTCTGCACTTCCAATACTTTCTCTCAAGGCTTTAAAATGCATTGGAACAATAGAAGTAAACAATTTTTCGAATCCATATGTTTTTCAATTCAGGATTTTGAAAACATTGGTTTGAACATGCATGGTGCCTCTATATCTAAGGCTTAGTCTATTTTCAAAACTTGTGTAGAGAATTCATAGAACTCACCACACCATCATGTCACACTTCTAATACTTCAAACAATTTCTGAAAGACACTGTATTTGCAAGATATGCAAGAGAGAAAAACTTGCATGTTAATTGATTTCCTATGTATGTAAATTTAGGATTGATAGCAATGCAGAGAAACAAAAGTTATTATAGTTGTTATTTGTTTACAATTTTATTTGGTTGGTGATTGCAAACAAGTTACTGAAATGGGACATAGTAATATAAATTGTGTATTTTGAAATCCTCGCAGCCATGTTGTATTAAATTTTTACTTTGCAAACCATGAAACATATTACCTGGAAAAAAAATGAACTAGATGAAAACTATCTTATCACGTGTTCAAGGGTTCAAACTACATTGGAAAAATAGAATAAAACAATCGACCAAAGACGATGGAAAAAAATGTAGAAACATATATGTTGTGTTCAGAAAGAACTAGGAAAATCGATATGCAAGACTTGTATATTTCTTGCATATTTTTAATGGTTAATAACCTGTACAACCTGAGTGGGCCTAATGGTTAAGAACATGTGTTTCCTCCTAAGAGGTCACAAGTTCAAATCCAGAGGGGGGTAAGGTATGTATACCTTTGTAGACTTTAATAGTCAAATTGTTGGGTGGAGGGGGTCCCTTGTATCACAAACAAGGGGGTCTCATGCACCAAGTTGGTGTTTGTATTGGTCGTGATCTTAAAAATAGATTATTATTATTATTAATTGAATTGAAGTTGGAAACTTTCACACAATCTTTTCAATGTATAAATATTAGTGAAACAACCCAATTGACTATGTTTTGGGTTTGATATTTAAATTCTATATGAATATACATATATGTTAAACAACTAACTTGTCATTTGGAACGTTCTATGCATATATGTATACAATATGATACTGAATAAGAGAAATTTCACTTAATGTAGTGATTAAACATTGTATTTGTTATTGAGGTCCGATTTCATTTGATTCTATCTAGGCGAATCAAAATATTATTAATAGTGAAAACGAGTGACAATGATAATATTTAAACACCTAGTTCAATGTTGATTAAAATGTTTAGATAGTTGAACTGTAAAAATTCAATACAAGGACAATGCAATGTTGACAATGGCCAATAAATACTTTGGAGCCAAAATTCATATACAATGCAAACACTAGTGCTCCT
>ML784291.1:422725-477203 GCA_009831015.1 Picea engelmannii | reverse complement strand
ATATATATATATATATATATATATATATATATATATATATATATATATATATATATATATATATATATATATATATATATATATATATATATATATAGTTATGCATCAACATTTAAATCAATTTAACAAAAACATAAATTATAGTTCTACTTTCTACACAAGGAAATGCAAAACAATACTTAGAACTCATCAGAGATACATCACCACAATGTATTTGTTTACTTCTTGCTGATAAAAAAAAATGATCACCTAGGTTTTCCGCTCTTTGGAAGAGTAAAAGAAATGACATCAGAAGAAGTAATTTGTGCATGATCATCATCTCATGTCATATCACTCAGTCTTAGTTTCATCATGGATTTTACAGAATCAAATTGATGTTCGTATGCTCAAGATATTCATGTTTTTGTTAAACTGCATAATTTTGCATAAAAGAACATTTTTTATATGTGCAACACAACTGATTACTTAGTCTTGAGAATAATTTTATTCTCGGTGTTGTAACAAAATCTAAATTTTTGTTAACATTTAGAAATAAAGTTTGAATTTATAAGGTAGTTAGGTTTTATTAAATCTTTAAGGTTTTTATACTTTGTAAATGATATTTGAATAAAATTTAGACCTAGCTTATTTTTGAAAATATCATAAAAGTTTGATTCATTTGAGTTTTATAAAGTTTAGGTGTTATTTTTATTAGTTTAGTTTAGTTTTATTGTAAATCATTATTATTTTTAAGTGTTAAGTTTTGTTAATAAAGTATTGTTATTAAAGTTTATTAGAAACTTTAATAATAATTTGATTTTATATAGTTATATTTTTTTATATAGTTTCTATAAGGCTTTATATTAATAAAGTTTTTTTTATATAGTTTCTATAAGGATTTATATTAATAAAGTGCATGTTTCATTTTCAGAATCATTGCAAGCCCGATATCGTAAATCAACAGTACACAATCAATTGTGGTCCCCCCCACGTGTTTGAATTTTAACAAGAGGTAAGGGGGCTACAAATCTCAAGCAGATTTAAAGGTTGTATGTCGTGTCACACATTTATAAATTACACCCACACTGCCTATGGTTAGTATAACCATACAACACCCCCCCGCAAACTGCACTAGGTCAATGTGTGTCCGAGATGACGATAGGAGGAGGAAAATAAAATCATTCTTTATATCAACGAAACCTATGAATCAATGTCAACCATGCATCATCAAATCAACTTTTGCCTCGTGTCCAGTAAATATGATTTGATCAAACAACTAAAAATATTCCAAGATACAATAAATTATAACGCCAGATCATTGAAATGAAGGCATGCAGAAGGTTAGGTTTATGCATACGAAGGCCATGATAAGTGAAATTTAGCACTTATTGCTAGTTATGTGTTATATTCTTTGCACGAGCAGCAGTGCCTGCGTTGCGCCGGGTGCACAAGGGAGTTTGAGGGAGGGTGGAGGGGGGGCAACGCCCCCGATAATTTTTTTTTTTTACTTCGAAAACGTGTCACATTTTTGCCTCATTTTTCATGTTTCCTTGATTTTCGTGTCCATTATTGGGCGGTTTTTTGACACATGGTTTTTGCCGATGGTTTTCTATTTCCAGTTAAGGAATTAGGGTTGTTGACTAATCCAGGTCATTGGTTTAGGGTTTTGGATGTCGTTGGATCCTATATGTATATTGTATTGTAAACAATGTAACATGATGAATGAATATAGAATATGTTGGTTTTCTCGGTTTGGGTTTCTAGGGGAAAATCTATGTGTAATGTTTGTATTTTCTTTTGTATCTTTTCTGTTCTTTTACTGAAAATCCGTTTGCAGTAAACATTGTACAAGGTTAAAATCTACACTTATTTATACTTGTTTTCATCATCAAAAGTACACTTCATATCAAAATACTAGTTGTCATATTTTAAACACAATCATACATAAATATTTTTCCAAAATTCTAGCAGTTGATGTCTTTGTCATCAACAAAATCTCAATTTAGTTATCAAGTCGGGTTATACAAAGGTATTATCACGCATAGAAAATAAAGATTATAGAATGATTGGATATCTTTAATTACATTAAAATAGTAACACATGTATCTTCATCCATGACACATCAGGGGATTATTTGTTATACAAACATTAGATTTGATCAAATCATAATAGAGCTTTAAATATGCATGCAAAAAGGTATATAACTCATCTCTATTAGGATTGAAATGTTGTTTCCAGTCAACAACATGATATTGACTAAAATTTCTTAGGAAGAGACAGTTTTAAACAATTGTTTTTTCCTAAGAAATATCTATCAAGAAAAATGTAAAAGAGTCAGATATAGAAATAGTTTCATTCTTATAGGAAAATCTCAACATTCATGGAATTAAACAAATTCCCACTGATTATAAAAAGAGGGAGAATTGAATTTAAAGGAGGATCATTTGGGCTCGAGAAAGACAGATATTTAATAAAATTTTGGTAGGTTTTAAGTGATTCAAAATTTATCTGTTTCATCTCATTTGATGTCTCTCTAATAAATTCATTCTTGGATGTATATGTTACTGAAATTGTGATAATTTAGTATGACTACTACTATTACAATTATAAAAGGGATCAATAAAGCTACATATTTCTTTGACATACTCTGAGTATTGACATGACCCGTACTTAATTTATTGTACCTTTTGAATATAAGCTCGACTTCTTCTTTTCTATTCAATTTATATTCTTAGTCCATATACATATTCTACATTCTTTCTTCTAATTGAGAAGTAAAATAATATTTCTGAAAATATACATTATTTGACTATCATTTTTTTCTTCTTAATTATTATTTCATCTCTTAAAATATTTAATTGTTTGGAACATTGAAAATATTCCCTCAAAATATGATCTTTAAAGTATTGAATATTAGTAACTAAGGCCTGAAGTGAATCAATAAAACACTTTTTTTTAGGACAGATCAACTTAAACAAAAAATCAATCAAATTTAAATGGATTCCTTGGCATAGTTTCCTGGCCAGAAACATCTCAAGGGTTACAACATTCTTTTGGAATTGATGTCAAGGAACAAATTAAAGATATTGTATTCTCCTCAGGTAGGACGATATATAAATATACTCCTTGCTGGTGAACAAGAGCTAGGAAGGATAAAATATTTCACCTAGAGACTCCACATCTCCAATCCTGTAATCATGAAATAAAAATACTAGCGCTAACCCAAACCCAAAGAAAACTACACTAATAGAAGATCCATAAAGATTATTATAAAAAAGAAACCCTAGGCAAAAACCTACAACACCTTCTATTATATATTCTGTTTCTAAACCATATTCTTCTATATATCCTAAATCAAAATGGAAATATCCCACTACTTTAGAAAATTCCTCAAAGGAATTTCCCACAAGCCCCCTTAAACTTTCCTTTCCAACTCCCCCTAAGGAATCTCCTCCAAATTCTCCAAAAGAGCCTCTTCAAAGCTCTCTAAAACTTTCAATATCTCTTACTGTAAATAATTCAATTCAATGTTTTCTTGAACATTACATAATAGTTTCCCTCAAGGACTCTCCTATCATTTCTTGTATACCTTCTCCTATAATTTCTCCAAAACTTTCCCCTATGATTTCTCCAAGGATTCTTCTTAAAGTTCCAAAAGAAGAAGAATAAGTAAAAGTATTTTTCAACCCACTTGCTCTTGAGAATTCACACTTGTTAATAGACCATCTAGTAATGGAAATAAATATCCCTCAACAACCAAAATAGCTACCAAGGGTTTTTAATAAAGAAACTCCTAGATATGCCCCTTTGAATCTTCCTAGGAATATGCATAATTTTCCAAACAATTATCTAAAGCTATTACCTAGATTTAATGGGAATATAAGGTTTCATCTCTTGAACATCGATCATCCTTTGATTACTTTATAGATAACCAAGGTATTGAACATGAAGACGTATATATGGGGATATTTGTTCAAACTTTTGAAGTTGAGGTAAGAGAATGGTTTAATGGATTACCTCCTAATTCCATTGAATCTTGGGATGCATTTGAATCTTCTTTCCTTAGGCAATGGGGTGAGAAGAAGGATCATTTATACTTCTTGACTGATTTTGAGAGTTTCAAAAAGAAACAAAATGAATATGTCCTATATTTCATCAAAATATTAAACAAAATTTATAATAAGATCCATGCAGATGTCAAACCATCACAACCAGTTGCAAAACATTTGTTGGTTCTTTTGATCGATAATTTACCTTATTACTTAGGGAGAGAAGAGCCACTACCCTAATTGATATACGAGATGATGTAGTAGAGATTGAATATAATGTGATTGCTTCAGGAAATGATAGTGTGAGAAGTGAATTGGGATATCGATAGAGTAGAAAACTAAAGGAACAAGTTGGTACATCGGGAACTATTAAAAGTTAAGTGGATAAAATTGAAGTAATGTCTATGATCATTAAATATTTATCCAATAAATTGGCTAGAATGGAAAACAAGAGAAGAAGGCATGATAATAGAAATCCAAATCAGTTTAGAATACCTTTCAATCCTCCCCAATTTTTGCAAAGAGAAAGGAGAAATCAGGATCAACCAATACAAGCTCCTATAAAAAATGAAAAATTGGTTGATAACCTGGTGGAAGAAGAATTTGAATATATTTATAAGGAAATAAATATGATGGAAGGTAACCTTTCTGAAGTCCATGTGACCCAAGAATAATATGAGAAATCCTTGAGCTTCAATTCATACTTTAATGAATATTATAACATTAGTCCAACTAATACATCATCTTCTCAATATAGGATTTTCTCATATGCCTTACATGCATAACTTCATAGAAAATATGACCTTAGACCAAGGAAAAATGTAAATACTACCAAAACAAATAATCAAGGTCAGTTAGATAAAATACAAAATAAAGATAAATGAAAGGAAATAACAACTTCAAAATAAAAATATGATCAACAGGAAGTTAGGAAAATAGATGCATAACATAAAGAATCTGAGAAAATAAGGAGTTTCTTCAATCTGGAAAATGAATTAAATAAGATCATAATTCCTATTCCTTTGCTAGAAAATAAAAAAATAAAATTAATTTATCAAAAAACAAGTGATGAAAATGATTTATTGTTCTATTGCAACAACCCACTAGATATTAAATATATAAGATGAAAGGCCTACTTTAATGTTTGGTCCTCATATTGAGGAAATAGGTGAAGTAATGGCACCATTTACATTTATTTGATTGTTCATGAACATCTTTTACACAATTGCACGCTGGATTCATGTGCTTCTCAAAATATGATGCCTAAAATAGTCATGGAAAAGTTGGGTTTACAAATCAAAATACCATATAATGATCTGCATTCCTTTGATGCAAATAAATTTAGATGCTTATGGATGATCAAACATATTCTAGTACACTTAGCCCAAATTCCATTTAAAAGTGTTTTGATGGATATAGTCATAGAAGATGTGCTTGTGAACTATGGGATGCTTTTATCTAGATCTTGGGAAATTAAAATTGGATGGATCATTATAAATGAACATGACATATTCCACAACCCCATTTTTTGGTGGATAAACCAAGAGAGTTTATAGGGAAACTAATATAACTTACATAGTTAGTGATCCAAATCATCCCAATAATTATCCTCTTTATTCGAAAGATCAAGACTTGGGTTGTTTTATCCTATTCGTAAATAGTGAAGCATGAATTTGTAGATAAATTGTAAATACTATTTTGTGTGAAAATAAAGAGCCCAAATATGGAATGTGGAAAATGTATTTTGAAGGAGCTTCCTCATTGGAGGGTTTTGGAGCAGGTATACTTCTAAGTTCACCTTCTGGAAAATTATTTTCATTTTCTGTTAGGTTGTAATTTGAAACAAATTCCATCAATAATGTTTGTGAATATGAAGATTTAGTGTTAGGTTTAGAATATTCTAGGAGTTATCTATGGTGATGCATAATTGATTGTTAAAAAAATAAGAAAGGTTTATCAAGCTAAACATCCTAGGATGAGGTCCTGTAGGAATTTTGCTTGGGATTCAATTGAAAATTTATTTTTAATCTTCAATATATATGAAATACCAAGACATGAAAATAAACAAGTAGATTATTTAGAAGTAGAAGAAAGTACTTTCAGGCCCCTTGAGGTTCCAAATATTAATTATGAAGTGGAAATGAAGTACAAACCTTCAATTCCTGACAATGTTAAACATTGACATCTATTTGAAGATCATCAACAAATTAAAAAGATTTTGGAAATGGTTGATGAATTTTGTGCAACTCATATTGACTATGAAGATGACAAAGATAATGAAAAAATTTATAATAATTGTCATTTTGATCATAAATTACAAAATATGATTGCTAACCATAAAATGATGGTATTAAGAAAAATTAAAATTCCAAAAGGATAGGTGTCTCTGGAGAAGCTATTCAATAAAGATGATGTCGCTATTAAACCTACTATTCATTCTAAAACTGAAGAAGTGGAATATTGTAACAATGGATCTAAACAATAACCAAGGAATATCAAGCTCTCAAAACTTTTGTCTATTGATCAAAAGTCCAGGTCTGTTGATTTTTTTAAAGAATTTATTGAGGTGTTTGCATGGTCATATGGAGATCTAAAGACTTATGACACCAACATAATTCATCATAGAATCCCACTTAAAGTGGGATCTAAACCATTCAATTAGAAATAAAGACAGGTAAATCCTATCCTCTTCCCAGTCATTAAGAAATAACTTAAAAAAATTGTTAGATGTAAAAATCATAGTTCCTCTTAGATATTATTGTTGGGTTGGAGATTTGGTACTTGTTAGAAACAAGAATGGTGAAATAAAACTTTGTGTTGGATTTATAAACCTTAATAGATCTTCATTAAAGGACAATTATCCTCTTCCTAAAATGGATCATGTGTTGTAAAAGGTAGTGGAGCTAATATAATATATATGATTGATGTATTTTCAAGCTACAACCAGATTGTTTTGCATGAAAAATACAGAGAGATGACTACATTCACTACACCTCGAGGAATCTTTATGTATGAAAAAAATTCATTTGGGCTAATGAATGCAGGAGAAACATTTCAAAGAGCAATGGATATAACATTTGTTGGAGAAAAGGACAAATTCATTGTTATCTATTTAGGTGGTCTAATTATTTTCTCTAAATAATATGATGATCACTTAAAACATATTAGGAAATATTTTATTAAATGCCAAAAATATGGTTTGTCACTTAATCGTAAGAAATCTATTTTTTTTTATGCAAAAAGGTAAACTACTTGGACACATTGTTTCAAAGAAAGAAGTAAATATTTATCCTCAACGTGTTAAAGAAATTAAGTTCATCAATTTCCCAAGAAACAAGAAAGAGACTCAGTCTTTTCTTGGAAAGATAAATTTTCTAAGAAGATTCATTCCAAATTTTGTTGAAGTGGTAAAGGATATGAAAAACATTGTTAAAAAGGATAATGATGTTAAATGGTATTCAGAGGTCAGATATCCATTTGATCATATCAATAAATCCTTGGGAGAAGCATCGATGCTGATAATCTCATATTACTCAAAATAATTCCTTATCTTTTTCTTTTTTTAACTTTTGAAAACACAATTGTTGAAGTCCTTTTACAAATAAATAAACATAGTCAGTAAACAACCAATTACATTCTTTAGCAAAAGTCTAAGAGATCAGAATCTTAAATATAAGATCATAGAGAAACACGCTTATGCATGGGTTAAATCTCTAAAATATTTTAGAGTTTATGTTTCTCATTCTAAAATAGTTGTATATGTTCCTAGAAGCATAGTGAAATAAGTCTTGAATCATCTTGATATTGATGGGAAAAGAGGCAAATGGACAAAAACAATTCAGGAGTATGACCTTGATGTTGGATTATTGAGAGGGGCGGTGAATCAATAATAGATATTTTTAATCCTTTTAAATACAATATACAAGTGTTATTTATATTTATGATCAACATAGCATTATCATCCAATAAGTGCAGACTAAATAAACCATGAACAAATGAACAATCATACACATACAAAGTACACCAGTATTTTTTTACATGGAAACCCATTGCTGGAGAAAACCACATAATGTTTTTTCTTATTTGTCTTTAAGAATTACATTCATTAGAAGCACCAACTTCCTTTGTTTTCCAACTACAACTGGAAGGATGCTTCGACCCCCTATTCTGAGGTTAAAACTCGAAGGAAGCTCCAAATCCCCAATCCTCTGGCTACAACCCCCTATGTTCTCCGGCTACAACTGGAAGGTGGCGACAACCACCTAACATTTCCATGTCCAATCGACCTAAAATATAAGTGTCAAATGTAGAAACTGAATATGTCACTGTCAAAACCTATTCTATCAAATCTGTCATTGAGAAACCTATCAGTGTATGATCATCAACCAATTTGATCTGATCACATATATCTCAAACACTATACCATAAGTCTATACCTCAAACTATGTGCTAGAAATTCACTGTTAAACAACCTCTATTTGTACCAATAACTTCAACAACATACCTCAACCAAAATCCATCAAACATGAACCAATACTAAACTTCAGTATATCTGCCTCATATCAACTCTACAACAAGCCCTAAACTTCCAAGAGGGCATCCAACAAATTTACTAGGAAAACCCTCAATCAAATTCATAAATTCAACACTACACATATGAAAACCATACCTTTTTTCTTCTTGTAGGGTTTTGTTGTCGCGAATCTGCTGCCACAAATTTTTTTTGCGATTTTTCTGCCACATGTTTTCTACCATGGTTTTTCTACCATAGTTTTTCTACTGCGATTTTTCTACCACACTTTTTTTGCCGCACTTTTCTCTATTAATAATACCTGCCCAAATAACCTTTCACAAAATAGATATTCAATGATATTCAATAGGTTCTAATGGGAGAGTTTTTCTCTCTTATTTATACTTCCATGTAGCTTCCTCAAGGGTTTACCTTCTAACCAACTTAACCCACTTTCATTTTTTTAGGGCTAACCCACTTCTAACCACTTGTCCACTTCTAAATCACTTTGCTAGAAATAGTAATTTCTCCACTTCTAGTTGCAACTAAATTATTTTTAATTATTTTCTTATTGCAACAACTTAACCCATGACTAACTCCTAGTTTCAACCACTTGACTAATCAACTTCTTCTAGGAGCTTCTATAATTAATTTGACTTCTTTGACCTTCCAGATAATTCATGAGGGCTCTCCACTTCACCATACCATAACTCTGTAATTTTGAGGAGTTATGTGACATTCCACATATCACCAGAAATGTCATGACATGTATTATCCATATAGAATAATATTACCTATAAATATATTAAACTACATACCATTATACATCAATCAAACTGAAGTCCCTTAATGATACTGTTGGGGCTACCAAAATTTTCTACCGGACTTGCTTCAAGGGTTGATATCAATGAAAACCAACCCAATTAATCAACAATTTCCCCCTTTGGCATTAATGAAAACACTTTGATGTAACACTAAAGTCATATTTCTCATTCTCCCCTTGTATCATCATGGTAAAAAAAGCGCAATAGAAAAATCGTTGTAGAAAAAGTGTGGCAGAAAAAGTGCGGTAAAAAAATCGCAGTAAAAAAACTGCGGAAGAAAAAGTGAAGTACGAAAAGTGTGACATAAAAAGTGAATAAAAAAACTCATGGTATAAAAACCGCAGCAGAAAAAGTGCGGAAGAAAAATCACGACAGAAAAATCACTGCAGTAGATTCACGGTAGCAGAATCGCGATAGAAAAACCACAACAATTGAACACTATAAGAAGAAAAAATGTATGGTTTTCATATGTGTAGTGTTGAATTTATGAATATAGTTGAGGGTTTTCCTAGTAAATCTATTGGATGCCCTCTTGGAAGTTTAGGGCTTCCTGTAGAGTTCATCTGAGGCAAATCTACTGAATTTTAGTATTGGTTCATGTTTGAGGGATTTTGGTTGAGGTATGTTTCTGAAGTTATTGGTACATATAGAGGTTGTATAACAATGAAGTTATAGCAAATGGTTTGAGGTACAGACTTGTGGTATAGTGTTTGAGGTATATGTGATCAGATCAAATTGGTTGATGAGCATATAGTGACAGGTTTCTCAGTGAAAGATTTGACAGAACAAGTTGTCACAGTGACATATTCAGTTTCTACATTTGGTACTTATATTTCAGGGTGGTTATACGGGGCAAGGATAAGTGGTTGTAGCCACCTTCCTGTTGTAGCCGAAGAACATAGGGGGCTATAGTATTATTTTGGTTGTAGCCAGAGAATTGGGGATTTGGAGATTGCCTCAAGTTGTAGCCTGAAAATAGGTGGTCCGAGCCTCCTTCCAGTTACAGCTAGAAAACAAAGGAAATAGGTGCTTCCAATGAATGTAATTCTTAAATAAAAATAACAAAAAAATTCCTTTGTTTTCTTCTGCATTGGGTTTCCACGTAAAAAAAATATAGGTGTACTGTGTATGTGTATGATTGTTCACTTTTTCATGGTTTATTTATTTTTCACTTATTGGATGATAATGCTATATTGATCATAAATATAAATAACACTTTCATACTGGGTTAAAAGGATTACAAATCTCTATTACTGATTCACCCCCCCTCTCAGTAATCAAACAATTGGTATCAAAACAGGTTCCTTGAGAAATCAATTTAACCACTGAAAGGTAGATCATGGAGAGAACAAATATGTATAAAAATGGAATACCATAGTTTGATGGACATAAGTACGCATTTTGGAGTAGAAGGATGAAAAAATATGTACAGGCACAGGGATTTGAAGTTTGGCAATCAGTTGTAGATGGATATAAAGAACCAATAGTTCTGCCAACAAATGACAATAGAAAGAAATAAATTCAGTCTAAATAATTCAAAACCCACAAATTCACTTCTGAATGGTCTTTGTGATTCAGTATATACCAATGTTATAGATTGTAGCTTTGCTAAAGAGATTTGGGATAAAATTCAAAATATTTATGAAGGAGATTCAAAAGTCAAAGAAGCAAAGCTTCAAACTTACAGAGATCAATTCAAACAACTAAAGATGAAGGAATATGAGAATATTGCAGCTTACTTCTTACAATTTGATGAAACGGTGAATGAAAGCATAGGATTGGGAGAAGAAATTGAAGAATATATAATTGTTAAAAATGTACTAAGATCTCTTCCAATGAGATTTGATCCTAAGATGTTATCACTAGAATAAATAGAATATATAGACTCAATAATCATGGATAAACTACATGGAATATTCACATCCTATGAAATGAGAACTAAACAAGAAAATCTAGGTATAAAAGAAGTAGCATTCAAAGCATCCAAAAGTTCAAAGAAAAAGGGAAATAGAAAAGAAAAAGAATATAACAGCAACAATGACATCTCAGAAGATGATGAAGAAGTGGTCAACTTTGTCAGAAGATTAAAAAAGGGAACCGACGACATATATAATGGTAATCTTCAATTTATTTGTTTTAATTGTGATGGTATTGGTCATTTTGCTAACAAATATCCTCATAGGAAAAATAAAAGAAATGATGAATATGATTCAAATAGAAAACAAACATATAAAGGAAAAAGAACCAAAAAACAATTTCTTCAAGAAAAGTTTATGCACCAAAGAAGACATCTCCTCATCAAATAAAGATGAAGTCAGTGAAAGTGAGACATAAAGAGTTCTATTCATGGAAATAGAATATTATGATAAAGAAGACATTGAAGAAGAATATGAAGAGGTAGAATTTGAATATCAAGAAGAACCGGTGAGTGCTATAGAAGTTATAAAAAGAGAAAAGAAGAAAAACAAGAATCTCCAAGAAGAACTAGACAAGAAAGAAGACACTCAAGAACTAGAGAAGATGATCACAGAATTGAAGGTTCAAATAGAATAAGATCAAATAATTGAAGAAGAACTCAAAGAATAGTTAGAAGAAAGAGACATGATCATTGGAAATTTGGAAACATAGATTCTCACATTGAGAAAGGATCTTCAAAAGAAAAATATCCAGAACAACTCAAAAAATTTGGATGACATTATCAACAGTCAAAGGCCTAATCATGACAATTCCAAACTTGGAGACAATAAGAAAGAAAAGGGATCAAGTTCCAAAATGACAGATCAAGAAACATATTAAAAAATCTATGCAGAAACACATAGAGGGGATAGGAAGTTCTACAAAGAAGATCACAGGGACACTCGTCCATCGAGAATATTCAGATTTCAGAATCAATGACAGTTAGAAACAAACAGGCCTCAGGAATGAGCAGGGTTCAGAAGAGTAACTTCTTTCATAGGATATCCAACTCCCATGTATCAAACTATGTTTTTTGGTTTATGTTATGTATGCAATAATTTTGGACATAAATTTGTAAATTGCAGAGCTAATAGGAGGAATAGAAACAAATTTGAAATTCATACAAAAAATGGTTATCCAAGAGGACCTAGTGAAACATAGAGAAGAAACTACAACATATTTGAATCATTGAGCACTGAAGTGGAATGCTACAAGTGCAACAAATTTCGACACATGGACAAATATTGTAGAATGACAGTACCTCCTAGAGAATCACAATAGAATAACAATAGTCACAGACAGGAACCTCAAAAGAACATGGATAAGAAGGCAAAATCAATATAGAAATGAATAATGCACACTCTCTCTACAATCTAAGCATAAGAAACACGGTTGGTATTTTGACAGTTGTTTCTCAAAGCACATGACAGGTGATGAAGACAAGTTTCTAACATTGAGAAAGGAAATAGATGGATTAGTCTCCTTTGGAAACAATGACTCATCTAGAATCATTAGAAAGGGCACAATCAAAATTGGAAACAAGGATACCAAGGAAGAAAATGTTCTACTAATGCTAGATATGAAACATAATATTCTAAGTGGAAGTCAAATGTGTGACCAAGGTCACAAGCTTATGTTCGATTCACAAAAAATGCGATATAAGAAAAACAAGTTCAATAAAATTGGTTGCAATAGATGTAAGAACTTCAAGCAACATATACATATTAAGTGAAATTGGAAATGAAAAGTGTTGTCTAGGGAAGGAAGATGAAGTTTAGCTATGGAACAAAGGAATGGGTCACATAAACTTTGATAACCTAGTCAAAGTCAACAAAAAGGAAGCAGTCAAAGAAATTCCCTATATCACAAAGCCAACCAACACTTTATGCAAGCATTGTCAACGAGGAAAGAAAACAAAGTCCGGGTTCAAATCAAAGGAATACTCAACGAAAATAACACTATAAATTGTGCATACTGATCTAGTAGGACCATCTAGAACAAAGGGTTTAAAAGGTGAGAAATACTTTATTTATTGGTTGATGATTATACAAGAATGAGTGCAGTTGTTTTTCTCAGGAATAAGTTAGAAGCATTTGAAAACTTCAAGGTATACAAGGAAATGGTTGAAAATGAAAAGGATTCAAAAATCAAATGCTTGAGATCTGATAATGGAGGATATTTTACTTCAAAGGAATTTATGGATTTCTGTAGCAAGCATGGTATTAAATGGAAATCATCCCTTGCTAGAACACCTCAATAGAATGGGTCATCAAAATAAAGAACATGATAGTACAGGAAATGGCTCAAACAATGTTAATGGATTCCAAGTTGACAAGTGTTTTTTGTACACATGCAATGAATACAATAGTTCACATTCAAAACAAAGTAATGCTCAGGAACAACAGTGACAAAACTCCTTACGATCTATGGAAAGGAAGACCAGCAAATGTGAAGCACTTTAGAGTCTTTGGAAGCAAATGCTACATCAAAAGAGAATATGGTAGAATGAGAAAGTTTGATTCTCGTGTAGAAAAAGGTGTTCTTATTGGTTATTCAAGTACAGGGAATGCATACAAATGTTACAATCTAAGGCTTAAAAAATTTGTGGAAAGCATCAATTTAACGGTTGATGAGACAGGTGGAAAAAAATTACAGGAAGAAGAAAAAGATTCAGTTGAACATGTTTACGAAGAAGAAGCAAAGGATGAAGAAGAAACAAAAGGGAAAGGTGAAGAAGATAAAATAGAAGTATAAGAGAAAGAAAAACAAGCACCTCCAAAGACACTTATCAAACAAATATAGAAGAATCATCCGTTAGATCAGATTATCGGGAACAAAGATGAAAGAGTTGAGACTAGAAGAATAATTCATTCACCAGAACTACTGCACCTAGCACTCTTATATCCGATTGAACCAAAATGTTTTGAAGAAGATAGAAAGGATGAATTATGGATAAAGGCCATGGATGAAGAATTAGATCAGACAGAGAAGAATGACACTTGGGAATTGTTTCCAAGACCAAGTTACAAGAATGTGATCAACACAAAATGGGTCTTCAGAAATAAATTGAATGAAGATGGATATGTTACCAAGAACAAAGCTATATTGGTATGTAAAGGATATGCACAGGTTGAAGGTATCGAATTTGAAGAGACATTTTCCCCAGCTGCTAGAATGGAAGCAATTAGATTGATACTACCTTATGCATGCTTAAAGAAATTAAAGTGTATCAATTGGACGTTGTTACAAGGAAAATATCTTTATGGCTAGGGTGAACCACAACATACAGGTATGACTGTAGAAATCAACTCTTTCTCGTAAATGTGCTATATAAATCAATGTTCAAGCGAGATAAGAAAGGGACCTACCTAATCCATATGTTTGATGATGTCCACCGTTGAGCACTTTGACCCAAAGCTTTATACCTGCAACAAGTTCTCAACAAAAAATCGAAGCAAGCATATAGTGATAATATAAAATTTTATCACATTAGATAACATAATCCATTAATACACAAACAAACATGCCCATGGATAATAACTCATATATTTGCAAGATATCAATTGGACGAGAAGAGAGCATTTCTATTAATAAATGATCAACAAAAATGAAAATATTATAGACTTTCGTGTCGACATGGTTCAGAACCAAGAAACCAAGTTCCTTCCAAATGGGCCTCCACCAAAGGCAAGCTCATATAAGGGAGACAAATAGGTTCTCCATCAATAAGGGAAGAACTTGGGGGCTGAACACTGTGTTCAGACTTAGAGGACAAAGGAATGCAAACTCAATATGAAGTAAATAATTTCTCGAGAGTAACTTTGCTCTCAAAGTTGAATTCTTTCCCCTTTTCCATAGCTCAGAACTGGGTTCTTTATAGCCTTCAAAATGCAACTAAAGGGCCGTGTCAGAATGTTTCCAGTAAATGGAATTCCAAGGATCAGAGATCTCCTGTCGTGACATGGAAACCCAACATTTAATTTGGATTTTCTGGCACAAATCTCGATGTACGCGGGCTGTAGTGGAGGAGCCTGCGTATACGCTTGTTGTAGAGGGTGCAAGATGCGTATAAGTGGAAAAAATTTATATTTTGTCTTCTGATTTATCAATTAGTGAAAGTGAGTCTACATCAG
This sequence comes from Picea engelmannii, assembly GCA_009831015.1. Lineage (NCBI taxonomy): Eukaryota > Viridiplantae > Streptophyta > Pinopsida > Pinales > Pinaceae > Picea > Picea engelmannii. The sequence continues at coordinate 461,752 of ML784291.1, read as the reverse complement.
GAAATGGAATTAGGCCCTCTCTGCAAGATTGCATAGGGTGAGGCAAACATTTCTCTAACAGATTCCCCCTAATGTGTGAGGTCAGAGGAGAATCTGCGATGGACGAAATACATTATAAACATCCTAGAAGTGGAGTGGTAGAGAACCGGTTGGACGATCTCAATTTCTCATTACATTCTGCACTGACTTTGCATACATGGCTGCCAAAAATAAACTGCAGATCCATGTGGAAAATATATCAAACAAGTGTATGTGGCCATGAATAGGCAAATACAAATGCAGTTACATGCCAAAATCTATCATAGTCACGAACAAGGCCTAGTAGAACCAGTCTAAAAAAACCAAGTTGATGATATTTGTATACCATGGAGTACAATTTGATCTCCCATGATCAATGAAGTCATATAGGTACTGGTCTGATGAAAATGAAGAAACAACCTAGGAAAGTTGTGGCCACATAGTGATGTCTTCAATTCTTCTACACAATCTGCCAAAGGTGCAATTCTACATCATGTGAATAAAGGAGTTGAGGTCGAACAAAATGAGACATCGTTTGATTATCGATCATTGAGGTATACCATTAAAAAACGTGAGACAACCTACCGATAATGAAAGTAGGTATCAAGGCACCGAGTACATTCTTACAAGTCTGAATAGAGGAGTTGGTGTCGAACACCTGAATAATCCATCGATCAGGAGACAATGATGTATTCCCAACTGTCGATGGTGAGAGAGCCTGCCAGTAATGATTGCAAGCCTCAAGGTACTCATAAGAATCTAGGTCCCATTTCCAGAACAGATGGGCTGAAGTCGATGGAAAGAGACCTACTAAAAGGAGAGCATTAAGGCATCTCTCATCAGTAATCACGAGGCACAAAGCAGGAGCTTCATGATTTGGTGGAAATTGGACGAATAACAAGTTCACGAACCAACGACCCTGTGCATATTTCATGTGTGCCACATGAAAGCGATACATGAGAAAGACCCTCTGAATAACAACCAATGATGAAAAATGTTGACAAAGGAGAGGAAACCACCAATACGAATAATGGCATTCAAGACACTGCATGAATCCCAATGTGTGAATATATGTCTTGTCGTCAAACACAAGGGAAACCACCCAGTCAACGACCAATGATGAAATTTCGACTTCTGGGTTCAAGGTTACCTACCAATGATGAAAGTAGGGCCAGGGTGCATGATAGGACTACAATATCATGTGATTATGAGACAAACTGAGGGTATGGATGACATGAAAAGTCAAGAGTTTTGAGGAGTGGCCGACACAGGTTGATAGACTTCCTTTGAACAAGAGAATGAGACATATGGACGACTCCGACAACATAGACCTGATGATGAAACCATAAGATGTAGGAGGCATCAATGAAATTATCTATAGGGACTGGAAGAGTAACCAGTTGATAGAGAAGACTCTATAACGAGCTCAACTTCCTAAGGCCGTACTAATCCAAAAATTGTGATGATGAATGGACTCAAATAATTTTGTGCTATTTTTCAAGGGTGACACGACTGCTACCAATATAATATAATACTCACTTCCCGCCCATCTTTTTTTGTTTCTTCATAATAAACGAATGCTATGATACATAGGAGGAAACAAGTGTCGCAAGTAAGAAAAACTAGTTCCAGTAGTGGAACATACCTATGCTCAATGCAGGGAAGTGCATGCGGGAGATGGACAGTCGGGGGAATGTTCCCTCATAGGTATAGGGTCTCAAATTGCGAAGGATATAAACAAAGCTCTGCTTGTTTGAGGATGCAAAACTGTCGAAGCAAATAGTTTATAATGAAAAGAGAGAACTGACTATAGGCTCAATACTGCAAGTAAGGGCATGAGATGAAATCACAACTTGACGCAAAAAAAATGTCCTTTTTTATGTCTTTTTGTCTACTTGGTGTGAAAAAGGGGTAAATTTGTGCCAAATAGACGTCTTTTCAAAACCAATTTACGAGTGTGAAAAAGACAAGTTCACTCGATGATCTTTTGATTTTTTGACAACGAGTCAGAAAAGAGATTAACTAAGACTCATGACCTTTCAAATCCAATTTAATCAAGTGTGAAAGGGACAGATCACCTAACAATATTTTCCCTTTTTAGATGAGTCGGAAAAGATCTTAAATCAAAATCGTTTGGGAGTCCACAGGGTATAAAGTCTCATGTTTATGAATGAGAAATGAGGCTCAACATAAATTCAAGTATGAGTTGTGAGGGACTCCCAGTCCGACTAAAAAAATCTTTGCATGGGCACCAAATGAAGTAGGGGATCTAACTAGGTCACCCACGTTAGGTAAGTCTCTACCACTTGATAATGACACAACTTTATAGCAGATGGAGGGTTTTGTGTCACAACAAGTGGGTTCGTACCTAGGGCGTAAAAAGTGACAATTATAGGATAATGAAAAAATGAATAATGGAATGGATACTTATCCTATATGATGGGTAACGAGTATACCTTCTCGAGGTGACAAACGATTGACATAACGTTGAAATAAGCAAGAATCCCAGGTTAGAACTGCAAAAACCAACTCAATCCACATTTGTATTAGTCCATTAGGTGAAAAAATGGCTTAAAACTATAGAAAGTGGGTAAAAATAATTTATATATAGTAATAAAATAAAAAATTACTATACCATTTCGATTTTTTACCGAACTAGTGCAAGTTGGACCAAAATTCCTCCAAGATTCAAACGATGATTATGGGAGCATCAAGCAATGAAATCACGAGCCTTCTGAATTAGGTAATTCTTGTTCTCTTCCTCTTCAAATTCAATGGTTTAAAATTTTTAATTATGTCTTAAATTTTTAGTTATTGAAAATGCAAAGTATAGATTTTGGTGTACGTCGGCTGGATTTGGTTAGGTCGCATGTACGACTAGGTATATGATCCTCTGTGAACTATAGGGTGTGTGTATTGAGCTGTACACACGACTGTATGAAAAGGAGGTCGCGGACATGCACACAAATGATAAAAAATAACGGTTCTAACTCAAAATTTTATTTGTCTTTGACAGGATGGTTCTTGAATGGAGATAGAGAGAACATGAGGAGGTCAATGCCACTGTAGACTGAGATTCGGGGGACCAAATGGCCTTAAAGTGATGTGGTTTGTATAAATTTTGGGTGCTCAAAGGAATAAGATCCCAGGTGAGGTTGTTGGAGATGTTGGTGGGTTACTGGGACCCTGATAGCGAGAGCTTCAATCTCGATGGGCAACCATTAAGAATTGAAGTAGAGGGCATTTACTTTTTGACTAGTCTATCACGCCCGGGGGAGGTTGTGAACCTCAAATCATGGGGAGAAGGTAGCGTGATGAAGATAGAAGAATATATCGATGCCCATTGTGTAGCAAGGACTCCTAAGGTAGGGAGTCTAGTCCCTATCTAGGCAATAAACAACCTCAGTTTGAATATCATTGTCCTAGTCTTGACCAGGATCACAGGTTCGGCCTCGTTACACTAGGCATCGAGGTTGCTCATGTTCTATGCAGTGTAGTGTGTGAGACCCACAATATATGATTGGTGTACCTCACTACTGGTGAATATGAAGATCCAGTTGACAGAGTGAAAGAAGGGGGATAAAATAAATTTTGGGTTTGCCTCCATCTTGTGCAGTTTCTTTTTCGAGCAAGTTCTAGGTTTGGGACCTAGAGTTGAGATTCTTCCTAGGGGACCTGATGATCCATCCATGCCATGGTGGACCGAGGTGATGAGGCGACAGGGGGGAGGTAGGGTTCCAACACCCTACATCGAGGAATTCTCCTACTGGTGGCTGCGACATGTCATTGCTCTGGATGACTATCCCTATGAGGGGATCAACTTCAGAGGAGATCCAGACATGCCACTTCTACCAGGGTCTACCTACGATGACATAGGTATGTCAAAAAGTTTTTACATATTTCATTTCTTTGTATTTTTGCATAATTAGGACAAAAATATATTTGGATGGTGCTTAAGTAATGAATAGAATTTGTGTGTCACAGACGTGGGTCTGCGACGACCAGAGGGTTTCCCTCGACATTGACGGAGGATCCGGGGAGACGAGGCAATGGGAGGAGAATCCGAGAGGGTTCTACAAAACATGTAGGGAAACTTGCCACATTTGACTCACATGATACCCATGGTTCAGGTAGAGGATCTTTCTGAAGCCATGCAGCGACAGGTGGTTGATGTACCCAGGGCATGGGTACGACTCTTTCAACATCTCGTAAACACCGTGGTTTGCTACCAAGACACGCATATGGCACCACAGGCATAGATGTCGTGGGATATTGTAATATCGGCTGTATATGTGTATTGAGGGTGTTAGCCCCATTTTGTACTATAAACACCATATTTTGAAATATATAAAAAAGGATCTTCGACTTTAATTATATTTTACAATGTCTACATTGATTAGATGGCTTTCTTTTTTTTTAATTATGTGACAAATGCCAATCTAAAACAAAATTAGCATAAGCATCGGATACATGATTAGAACTCCTAGGAATATGATAATATGGAATAAAATCAAATTATCGTTCTAAAATACGTACCCGTAGGAATCGTTGGAGTAATGTAGGATCACGCACGTGATAACGACCATTCAACTGACGTACTACTAACTAGGAATCCAGCCGAAATTCTAATGAACAAATGACATGTGAGATAATATCGCGCAAAAGTTCTATAATGAGGCTATATTCGGCCACATTGTTCGTGGATGGACCTAGGCATATGCCACATGAAGACACCAGTAGACCCTCAGGCGAGTAAACCACCCAAGCAGTAGAATCGAAGTTCCTTGTATGACGACTGACCCCGTCTATGAATCCTAAGTAGACCGACGAATCCATTGACATCTGTCAACCAAGTGAAAAATTGATAAGTAATCTAAAGACAAAAATAGAAAAGAGATATATACACTAAATTACATTAGTATACAGAGAGTTCTTCCCGAGCTTGGGGCTCAAGCGTAGTATCTTTTTAAGTAGAGCCCATTTCTGGGCTCAGCCAACTTATTCCCTTCATAATATTCTAACTCATAGGCTCCTTTTTCTAGAAGACGTCGCACGATGTAAGGACCATGCCACATGCGTTTAAACTTTCCTGCCCCTAGTGGTTCTTTGGCTTGATCATACAAGAGGACCAAGTCACCCTCGATGTACAACCAAGGACAGACAGACTTATCGTATTGGACCTTGAAACTTCATTTGTTTGCCTCGATAGTTGTAGAGGTGTCTCGACGCTGCTCATCAAGACTCTCTAGGTGTACAAGGCATTGCTCGAGATTAGAAGTGTCAGGTAGGAGCGCGACTACCAACTTAAGAGAAGGGATTTTGAATTCAATAGGTAAAATTGACTCCACACCGTCTACTAACTAGAAAGGGGAAAATACAGTGGCAGTCTTGATCGAGGTTTGGTATGCCCAGAGTGCAGGATATAGCATGATGTGCCAGTCAGACTTGCTATGAATAACAGTTTTTTGTAAAATGGTCTTGAGAGACTTGTTGATGACCTCTACTTGTCCATTTTCATGGGGGTAATACGAAGAAGAATGACCATGTATAAACCCCAACTTAATTTCTAGTTCTTCCATCATTTCATTCTGAAAGTGACTTCCATGATCAGTGAAAATCTCACTCGGGATACCAAACCGGGTGATAATTTGATTGAATACGAAGAAAGTTGCCATCTTCCCATCGGATTTAACTATAGGCATGGCCTCGACCCACTTAGTAAAGTAGTCGATGACCATGATAATGTGTTGATTCCCCCCAACCAAAATTGGGTTGCGATCAACAAAGTCCACCCCCCACTTGGTGAAGGGACCGACGGTAATGAATGGATGAAGAGGGGTTGGATGCGAGTGCATTTTTTTAGTGAACACCTGGCAGGGGTGACACTTCTTAACCACTTCAATACAATATTCAAATATAGTAGGCCAGAAATAACCGACTCGCAAGATTTTTTGGGCTATCACAAGCCCATATAGATGACCACTGCAATTCCCACTATGGAAATCGTTTAGAACAGACTCTGCTTGTCCATGAGTTAAACAACGACGCAAGATATCATCTATTCCTAGGCAATACAAAGTGTCACTAACAATAGTATATTTCTTATCTTGGTATCTTAAACATCGTCGGTCATCTCGTGAGAGATGATGAGGGAAATTCAAGGTATGAAGATAGAGAACGATGTCTCCATACCAGGGGTCAGACGATTAGAAAATAAAAATGTGTTCGTCCGCAAAAAAATCAACATGGATAACATCTTCATATAATCGAGGAAAATCGGATATCAATTCTGCAAAGACTAGGGATTTCTTGGATTTAGCAGAAGTGAAATCGAGATCAAACTCTTGTAAAATGAAATTACATTTATTATATTTCCCCCCTATGATACACCGGGTAAGGAAGTATTGAAATGGATTGACATCAACAACCAATCTAGTCTTTCAAAGTAATATATAATGATGCAAACGCTGGACTGCATGAATGACGGCCAAATCTATCTTTTCCACATGAGTATAATTGAGTTCAGGACCGAGTAAAGTTCGACTAAGATAGTAGATGACTTGCTCATGGAGCTCATCATCCTCCTGAACCAGAACCATACCAATCATATCTTTAGACGTGAAGATATAAAGCAAGTAATATCTATTGTAGTCAGGAGGCTTCAACAGAGGTGCCGACACCAAATATTTCTTCAAGGCATCGAAGGACTCCTCGGCTCGCTCATCCCAGATAAAAGGGGTGTCCTTCTTAAAAAGACACATGAAACCTAAAGTGATAGTGGAATAGTTCACTATAAACCTACGAAGAAAGTTAGCTTTCCCCTGTAAACCTTGAATTTGTCTAATCGTGCGTGTGGAGGAAACCAAAGTATTGCCTCAACCTTAAGTGGATCGACCATGATCCTAGTCTCAGAAACTAGAAAACCTAAAAGACGATCAGACTTAACGCAAAAGATGCAGTTGTGAGGGTTGAACCAGATTCTATAATAACAACATATTTCAAAAACAAGTTGAAGGTGAGTAATGTGATCAGCTCGTGAGAGTGAGCAGCAAGATCATCAAGGTAAGCTTCAACTATGTGCTTTAGATCGTGAAAAGTGAAAGGCATGGCACATTGAAAGGTTGCTCCGGTGTTTTTAAGGCCAAAAGGAATCTTTCGGTATGAAAAAGTACCCCAAGGACAAATAAATTTTGTCTTGTGTTGATCCTTGGGTTTTATTTGAATTTGATTATATCCTGAAAATCCGTCCATAAAAGAAAATACTTCGCTTCCCATGCACTCGTCGAGAATATGATCGATGAAAGGTGTGGGGAAGTTGTCTTTTGAACAGGCCTTGTTCAGGTCACAGACATACATACATACACGGATGGTTCCTTGCTTCTTATCTACAGAAACGAGGTTGGATACCCATTTGGTTAAAGGAATCGGGTAGATGAAGCCAACATTAAGTAGCTTCTCCACCTCTGCCTTAATAGCAGGGACCTTTCGAGGGTTGACTGTTGTAAGACATTGCCAAACAAGTTTAGCATCTGGATAAGTTCTAATCTCATGTTCAAAAATAAAAGGGTCGATCCCTAGCATATCTTCATAGGACCAAGAAAATACGTCTCAAAATGCCTTGAAGAGCCCGGTGTAGATCAGGATTTCTTCTGGCGAACAATCCACACCGATATTTATGTTTTCAACCTTACAAGGGCTACATGAGATATCAATCGTGATGGTAAGATAAATGCTCTCCATATTTCCTTCACCATAAATTTCATGCATATCAAGCAGAACTACGACGTGACTGACTATCTAACTCAAAGTATATCAAAAGTAGTCTTGTTCGATTCTTTCAATATCTGGGAGGAAATAAGAGCGATGATGCATATCGTCCCAAGGTTTGTCAGAACCATTCATGGATTCGATGATGGATTTGTTCGAATGCAAAGTCCCATCGAGGAAATCATGTGAACAAGTCAACAAAGTGGCCCACATGGTCCTAGACATGATATCCTCCTCGTCCGTCGACGAGGGAACAAGATCGAGATCAGCAGAAGAGTCGAGAACAAATTGATACGAAATCTTTGTTGTCGATAGTGGCATGGCCATTCCAGCATGCGACTGACCTTCATGAAAAATTCGGGGAAGGTAAGGTCCACAGATCACTAAAATAATAGGCGAGGAAATGAATGGAACTACCTGTCGAGAAAGGCCTATTGGACATGGCATAAACATAATGGCTCGATGCCAAGAAGTTGAAACTACCCATAAGGGAAGAATACATTTAGACACCAATATTCTCAGTTTCCAGTTGAGAATTGTCGATCACAGGGATCGATGGTCCAAGAGATGAATTAGGACTAGAGTGCAAAAATATAATTGATTAATCGTCACAATATTCCCTTCACGAGGAAAACAAAGAGTACGAAAGACAGATGACACAACGACGATCATGGAATAAGTCCAATTGTGACCTAGTAACAATTTATAATCAAGAGGCACATCAACTACCTCTACTTCCACCTCCACCGTCTTCCCACCTAACTAGACCGGAAATGTAGGGAGAATAATGTGAGGGTGGAATGAATGACGGTCGAAAGCAGTCAACATGTTCGATGAATTGGAAAGATTCGGAGAACCAAGAGATTTCCAACAAGCCAGGGACATCACACACGTATTAGTCCCTTCATCAACAATTGCACATTTGATGGTATACCTTGAATACTCAACATGGATTTGGAAAGCCACATGGTAAGGCAAGAAGGGATTAACATCCGTGACGTCAAACTTGGTAACCTTTTAGCCACTGGGTTCTAGAGATCCTAAAGTAGAGAGTAAGGCATTCCTCTATGAAGGACAGGTCTGGAGTACCTCCAAAGCCAACATCCCACAAGGGGTTTCACCAAGGTCCTAAAAAATAGAGTAGTTCTGGATGACTCTAGCATTTGGATTATGGGTAGAGTGATTAAGTACTCCTTTCAGAATACGAGGCGGTGGCTCCGGTTTCTCAATCTGTAAAGTCATATCCAGAGGAGGAGGAGGAGGAGGATATTCTAGACCAGGATTAGTTTGTTTAGAACTATAGTCTTGATATCGAGTGGCTAAATCTATTTTCACATAAACCATATTGATACATAAATGGTCATCGTCTTGCGACTGTTGGTTTTGAACTCCACTAGCCGAATTTCTTGCATTTGAGGAGCTCAAGGCTAAGTGTTGATTATGTGGGAATGGATTCGTTAGCATGGTGGGCGATTGAGCTAATAACCTCGCAGATTCAACAAGTTTGGGGCACAAATGGGTAAGGTGATCATTTGTGAAAAGCTGACATCTCCAACATTACTACCTGTCTTCTCATTATTATTATTGTCCTTGGGTTTATTACCATTTTTCCCACCCTTACAGTGATTGCGTCCTTTCTTCTTATTCTCTCCTGGTTGTTGGTTACCATTCGGGTTGGCCAACGATTTCACAGAGTGTATATCCACTAACTGAGTGGGGTTGGAAGACATAGACGAGGCTGGTCCTCCTGTAAATTGGCCTAAAGACAACTCTTTCAACTAGGTTGTCACCGAGTCTGTGAACTTTACATTGGAGGAACCTACAATTCCATCGGCATGAGGTCTGGGCTTTTTCCTAGGGTGGTAAGTAGAGCGCGGTACTTCAGGAAGAAGGTGGTATAACATCCTAGACTGAGCATAAATACCCTAAAGATCGCTTCTTCCACAGTGGTAACCCCAGAAGTAGCAACATCCTTCTAGATAGGAGGGTGAAAAAACATAAGAAACTATTCTAAAAGAAAGGCCGGGGGTATAGGGGTCTTAATCAATCTCTTTTGTCTACGCCACTCCTGAATATGGTCTGAGATATGAGTGGCGGTGTCCTAGCATAAAGTTGACAACAATTCTAAGCCAACATCATAATGAATGGGCAACTGGAAGTGATTAAGAAAGACCATTACCAACTGACTAAATATCCCATATGCCCCCTTAGGCAGGTCGATATAACATTTCACAGCAACTCCGATGAGTTTGCATTGAAATAATCTTAAATGAATAGAATCGTCATTAAGCGAGTTTGATGAGCACTAAAGGTGAAAGGTAGTGACATAATCACCAGGATCCTCTCCATTCTTACCTTGGAACTTTGGGATGTCCAAAGGAATTTTGGTGGGGACCGGGGGCCATGTAGGATCATGAATCACAAGGTCATTCATTAACTTAGACAAATATGGCAGATTAAGTGTGGCCAAAAAAGGGAGGCGGGGTTGCGACATCTGGCCCCAACCTTCTGGGAAAGATTGTGCTTGCAGATTTGGAGGCCATCCAGTGTTCTGGTAAACACCATGGCCCTGTCTGGAATTATAAGGCCCTCCTCCAGGCTGATTCATATAAGGTTGGTTGGGCATCATTTCAACAGGAATGTTCTGTTGAGGGTTATAGAAATTGCCCCCACCCGTATTAGATCTAGGTTGGGGGTTTCCCAAAGTGTGAAAATGACCTCCTCCGGGTTGGAAACTGGAGGATAGAGGTGGATTCGTCATGCCAAATGTATTGGTTAGAACTTGCACCAAGGAGGTGGGGTTGTTGGATGAAAGTTGAGCCGAAGCTTGTCCGTCAGGTTGACTATTCCACCCAGAGGTAGGAGTATTTGACCTAGGGTTAAAATCAAGGATACCCCCCATATTAGGATTCATTTGAGGGATTTGAGATTCACCAAATGAAAAAGGAGCATAGGGAGGTGTACTTCCCCCAAACCCAATGTTAGCACTGGGGCCAACAGCTGGGATGGAGTTCGAAAAATGCAAAGTGAAGTTAGGCATACCATAAGAAAATGGACTAGAAGCCATAGGTATGGACTGAATGTAATTATTCAATGAATGTAATTCTTCAATACATATAAGAAAAAACAATTCTATGGTTTTCTCCAGCTTTGGGTTTCCATGTAAAACACCGGTGTACTGTGTATGTGTATGATTGTTCATTTGTTCATTTATTATTTACTCTTCATTTATTGGATGATAATGATACATTGATATAACACTTGGATTATATGGTTAAAAATGATTAAATTTCTCTATTACTGATTCACCCCCCCTCTCAGTAATCCAACAATTGGAATCAGAGCCGGTTCCTTCAGGAAACAGTTTAACCACTGGAAGGAGATCATGGATTATTCTGAGAATGGAGTACCAATGTTTAATGGTCAGAATGGTTTTAAGTATGATATGTGGAGCATAAGGATGAAAGTATTTTTACAGGCACATGGACATTATATTTGCCTATCATTTGTTACAGGATATGATAGTTCAAAAAGGGAAAAGACTGCAACCAAGAAGGAATTGAGGAAGAATAACAAAATAGAAATGGATTTCATCTGGGAAGGATTACCTAATCCAGTAATATAAAAGGTTGGTAAATGTTCATCAATAAAAGAAATTTCGAATAAGTTACATGACAGATATAATTCACCCATCACATATTCAGAAAATGTCAGAGAAGATGTAGATACAAATCAAGAAGAATTATGTTCGCCATGTCAAGCAAATTTAGAAGATGAAGAGTACATAATCACCATAGGTATATTGTTTTGTTTTAATTGTGAAAAATGTGAACATCTTTAAATAGAATGCCATGAACGAAATGAGACAGAAAAACTAATTGAAAAGGAAGACAATTATGAAGAAGGATTGATTAGTGTTTTAGATGAACTAAGAGAATAAAAAAATTCACTCAAGAAAGAATTTATGAAACAAAAGGAAAGTGTTCACATTTTTTAATAATCCCAACATGTCATCGAGAACTTAAGAACTCAGCTAGAAGAAGCCAGAAATATCGAAGAAAATCTTGAATATCAAAAGCAATGTTTGGAAACCAACATAGCAACACAAAAGGAAGAAGAAGAAATGAGAGAGAAGATATTGACAGATCATCTTAATGAAATAACTAACGATCTAAACCATCTTGAGCCAGCATTTCGTCAAGAAGAGAAAGGACTTGAATAAGAAATAATCACATTAAAAATTCATCTTGAAGAAGCGAAAAGAACAGAAGAAGTCATGAAGTCTCAGATATTGAAGAAATAAGAAGAGGTCGAGAAGCTTTAAGAAGAAGTTGTCACATTGAGAAGTAAAATCATCAATCTCAACAAGAACATTGAAGAGACAGAAACATCCACATCAGTTATAGAGATTGAAGTGAAGCACTCTAGGTTGCTAGAAAAGAAGAATGAAGAAAATAGAAAGAGCTATGCAGAAGTACTCAAAGGAAGGAATCATGGTCAACCAAAATCTAAGAAAACTATTGAAGATACATCTTCAAGAAGACCATCCATGTTCAAGACAAAAAGAAGATTCAATAATGATCATGATGAGTGAAGACAAAAATTCAGAAGGACTACGCCACAAAGAAGATCATTCACTCCCAGGTATGCAAATTTATTTTATGGTAATTGTTTTTATTGTACTAAATTTGGACATAAGGTTGCAGATTGCAGGGATTATAAAAGAAATGTCCAAGCAATAAGTGCCTATGTGGTCGCATGTAACATTGAGTGTTACAAATGTCATAACTATGGACACATAGCCAATGATTGTATAAGCATGATTGATACTTCCATGAAAGAGAATACTGATATCATATATAAGAAAGTATGGATAAGAAAACAAGAATAACATGTGAACAAAGACCAGGTACCAGAGATCGCAAGATTGGTAATAAACGAGATGAAGAAAATTCTATAGAGAAAATGAAATATGTCAGATACAAAAAGGTTTGGAAAATAACTGAAAGAAAGGAAGGACAGGTAAATAAGGAATGAGTTCTAGAGATTGTACTTTCAGGCATTGTATTTAAAGATGAATCCATAGACAGAAAGAAAGAAGTCAGAGCTCAGAGAGATAATGAATCTACCAATGAAGATGATGATGAATACACATCAGAGCAGGAATTGTTCTGAGCCATCTGGCTTAGAGACTCCCAAGTAATATGAACACTAGACAGGGTGATTCTATGCGATAGTTGTGACAGACCAAAGAACCATCCTTCGAGCATCTTGCAGAGTTTGAGAAGATAGATTCAGAGCAATCAGTTAGCAGAAGTACAGTTTGATAGATTAATCAAGACTTCATGATAGTATAGTGATAAATGGGTCAACATTATGGACAATTGTGATAGTAGAGTCTTGGACAGTATGGAAATAGATGGATTCTTAAGAACACTTAGTGTTGGCCCTTGACCAAGTTTTGAGGATTCTTGGTCATGTTTGACCTGATTTTGGGACTTCGACGGGCTGTCGAAGGTGGAGCGCAAGATGAAGTGGAGATCGCGGGATCTCGGCCCCTTTTTGGGATTCATAAGTATGTAATGGGTATGGGATGTTGGCCCATGGGTTTACCCATGTTTATGCCTATTTTTTAATGTATAAATAAGTATCTAGGCGATGTAAGAGAGAGACTGAATGACCTAGTAGGTCGGTGTGCTAAGTGCTAGAGTTGGATCTATGTGATCAAGAGTTGTAAGTGCTTTGTGCATACTATGTGAGGCTTGCAAGGCTAGTGCAAGTAACTTTAAGAGACTGTGTGGAGGCTTGGTTCCGTACCCTAGCTAGAAGAAGGAGGATCTGGCGGAGTGGGCGCAGATCTCCTATCTTCTGTGGAGTATAACTTGGATGTTAAGTGCCTATAAGAAGCTTGACCAAAGATAATAAAGAAGAGAAGAGTTGGTGGACGTATCCCCAGGGTTGGGGTGAACCACGTACATGTTGTGTTTCTATGCTTTGTGCAATGTATTGATGTGTTCATATGTTTACTTGCTTAGTGATTTAATATAGATGAATGATAGATAGATCTGTTGATTATTAGTGCTTAATAATATGGATGGATGTTAGATATAATTTATGTACACCTGCTTAGTGCTTAAATACCTTAGATCTGAATGAATACTGTGATACTCTGTAATAAGGGTTTAACTGCACTGTAACTAAGACTAGATATTGATGAATGTTAACTATTGAGTGCTTTGTTAAGTGTTAGAATCATAGATCTGTGTCCCAACTAAGGTTGCATACATCTTAGTACTGCAACCACCCCTACCTCTACCTCAGGTGAGACTTCATCTACTTCGCAGTTGTTGCCGAAAGGGCCGGTAGTTAGGGTTTTTTTGGTGCACTATTGTAGATTTGAACCTTGGTTTTTCCACTGTGCCAACAAATGGTTCTGTTGTCGGGACTGAAACTGTGATTGCTGGGAACTGAGGAAAAAGAATCTTTGTGTGAAGATATGACCTAAAATTGTGAAAGCTCTGTGCGTAGATCTGTCTCTCTAGTGCACAATATTCTACTCGATCTGTGAAGCTCTTTGCTAAGAAAAGAAGCCTGATATGAAGAAAAGAGGTAAGATCTGAACGCTTTGTGCTCTGATAAGATGTAAGAATAGTGAATTTTTTTAGATCTGGAAGCTTTGTGCTTTGCTGAAGATAAGATTAGTGGAATTTTTTGTTTCTAGAGTATGGATCTAGGTATGTTTGATAAGATTTGTCCTAGCCTGCAAAATAGGGCACTGATAGAAGAAATAAGATTTGATATGAGTCAATATGATAAGAATAGTGAAATATATGTTATACCTATGCATAGAGAGAATGTTTGGACTAACAAATGGATGAAGGATCCTAGAAAGAATTTTTTGCAGGTTAGCTACCATGATCCTAGCGTGCAGTACAGGAGAGGTTGGGCATCATTTAAGAAAAAGAGAGGATTAACCCTTTGTTACAGTTGCAGAAGACTGAGACATCTGGCTAAGGAATGCCCTGGTAGAAGACCTACTTGCCTATGTTGCAAAGCTATGGACCATGAAGTTTTGGATTTCCCTAGAATAATTGCTAAGGTTGAAAGGATGAATATGAGACAAGAAGACCATGAGAAAGGTCAAGCAACTGAAACCATGGAAGAACCCCAGAAAGAATCAGAAAAAGTATTGCTACAGACGAAAGAAACCCTGAATGACCACCGACATATCATCTTATCAAAGATCTTCAAAGAAAAATAGTGCATTGAAACAAGAATAGGAGACTTAGACATTGAATGTGTTCTGGATAAGGAAACACAGGTGTATATCATGAGAGAAAGAACTCGGGAACTTTTAGGGGATCTTGCTATGATTCCTTCATTGGGAGGAATAGGATTATTTAGAGAAAAGATGATAACCCTATGTGGAAGACTTACCCAGATATCTATGAGTGCTCATGGGACTTCGACAGAGGAAGAATTTGAAGTTGTTAAATTTATTGAGAAGAATGCTCCATTTGCTATGTTACTAGGAAAACCTTGTATTGAAGGAGATCAGGCCAGAAGGAAAGAAGAAGAAGTCTTAGAACAAAAGAAGAAAGAGTTGAAAGATTTCCTGACTAGGAGGATCGCACACTTGATCAAAGAATAGGAGAACTGAGAAAAGATATTTAAACCCATAGAATTGGATGTCGAAGTGGGAATAACACTAGAAGACCCATGAAAGACTAAAGTACCTATTCCAGATATAGATGAAGTATTATCCCTAATTTCTAGGAAATAATCTCACCAACGCGAAGATCCTCTGTCGAAAGAAGATAAGAATAAGAATGGAAAAATGAATTGTGAGATGAAGATCACTGGAAAGAAGGCTAGAAAACTAAGTAAGAAGAGATATAAGATCAAAAAGTTACAAAGGGTTCCCGAGGGAACGTCACAGAAGGAAAATTTTCAAAATTGGAACTTCACCAGGATATCAAAACTATGTCACATGACACTTCGCCATGGCGAAGCAATATAGTCGTTGGGAACAGTATAACTGTTAGACCGAAGGCCCAAATGGGTAGAAAGGCATTTATGTTTAGAAAGTTCGCCACCACTGTGCCATAACGGACAAAACTGCGTTAATGAAGGATTCTCAACCGTTGCAAGGGATCCATTGCCAAGTTATCTATTTATCCTGTCGCACCATGCAATGAGAACAATTTTGCCAACCGTGACTAGCTAAGCCCACATAATAGTTGATTTTGCACAGTGATCATCATGCTCTTTCCATCTATTCCATTGCATTGAGTAGTTACTCTTCAAACCTAAGATATCCTACCACGAGTGTGTATGTCCGACGAACTTAGCACAGATGAGCCAGCCCAACTCCACCGACTAGTTGATGCAGTTGAAGCTTGCCTTAGTCGCGCTCAAGAAGAAACAGAACAAGCCACCCAAGCCTTGAAGCAAGTGCAAGGCGTAATCGTAGAACAACACAAAGTTGCAAAGTAGGAGAAGGTTTCTCTCCAGGCAAATTTTGAAGCAGAGAAAGTACAGATGCAACAAGAAAAATAATAGTTTCTCGTAGAGCAACTTGAAGTGAAAGAAGTAGTCAACAGAGCCCTCCACTCTGTGATAGGATTAGAAACATAGGCAGAAGACTGAGTCACACACCAAGTAGAGAAGCTCACAAAACATATCCAATAAGTATAGAAATGAATATTAGACTTAGAGCTCTGCACCATGTCTGACACCCCGCAGGATGTAAGGGATCAAAGAGAGGAAACTGCTCGCAGCGTAGTTGAAAGAATCAAAGTGATTTCTATGGAATGCAAGAAACTAAGTGATCGCAGTGCCCAGACGTATGAACGACTAACTGAGAATCCATAATTGAAGGCACTAGAATCACAACTACAGGATGTAAAGCAACAAGTAGAGACAATACAGGCGCAATTGAAGCCCCTGTCAGCTGTGGAAAGAATGAAGCGATCCGAAGAACAACACACTTCCCAGTAGAAGGTCCACACTATTCAAAGCAAATTTATGGAAGTAACTCAAAGACTCCAACCTGTATAGGATGAGGCTTACCAATTGTTTACAGAGATTGAAGGTCGAGGAGTGAAACTGGAGCAAGTTGTCACTACCATTGAACAACGCCTAGAGGAACCTGTCAATGAAGTAGTCATACAAGAGTTCACTGAACATGAGGTCATGGCACAACAAAAATTTGAAGCAGCTCGAGCCAAGATCAAGGCTTTTGAAGTAGAACTATTCAGATCAGAGTGACTTGGGATGAGTCACAGGTGAGTGCTGGGGGCCTGTTGGCCCTTGACCAAGTTTTGAGGATTCTTGGTCATGTTTGACCTGATTTTGGGACTTCGATAGGCTTTCGAAGGTGGAGCGTAATATGAAGCAGAGATCGTGGGATCTCAACCCATTTTAGGGCCCTTTTTGGGATTTAGGAGTATGTAATGGGTATGGGATGTTGGCCCATGGTTTTACCCATGTTAAGCCTATTTTGTAATGTATAAATAAGTAGTTGGGTGATGTAAGAGAGAGACCAAAAAACCTAGTAGGTTGGTGTGCTAAGTGCTAGAGTTGGATCTATGTGATCAAGATTTGTAAGTTTTTTGTGCATACTGTGTGAGGCTTTCAAGGCTAGTGCAATTAACTATAAGAGACTATGTGGAGGCTTGGTGTTGTACCCTATCTAGAAGAAGGAGGATCTGGTGGAGTGCACACATATATCCTATCTTTTGCGGTGTAGAACTTGGATGCTAAGTGTCTGTAAGAAGCTTGACCAAAGATAATAAAGAAGAGAAGAGTTGGTGGATGTAGCCCCAGGGTGGAGGTGAACCACGTACATGTTGTGTTGCTATGCTTTGTGTGATGTATTGATGTGTTCATGTGTTTACTTGCTTAGTGATTTAATATAGATGAATGATAGATAGATATGTTGATGCATAGTGCTTAATAATATGGATGAATGTTAGATCTGATTTATGTACACCTACTTAGTGCTTAAATACCTTAGATCTGAATGAATACTGTGATACTCTGTAATAAGGGTTTAACTGCGCTGTAACTAAGACTGGATATTGATGAATGTTAACCATTGATTTCTCTGTTAAGTGTTAGAATCATAGATCTGTGTCCCAGCTAAGGTTGCAGACATCTGAGTCTTGCAACCACCCCTGCCTCTACCTCGGGTGAGAATTCATCTACTTCACAGGTGTTGCCGAAAGTGTCGGTAGTTAGGGTTTTTTTAGTGCGTTGTTGTATCATTGAACACCGGGTCTGCCCCTGTGCCAAAACTTAGCAAGTTTGGGCAGATATATGATAGTGGACGAGAGAATGGATTCATAGATTGGTTCAGAGAGTGGTTCAGAGACAAAGGAACATTATCATAATGGATGATAATTACACAGGAAATGACTCAAACAATGCTAAGGGATTCCAAATTGACAGATATTTTTTGGGCACATGTAATGCATACATCAGTTCAAATTCAAAATAGAGTAATGCTCAGCAACAACAATGACAAAACGCCCTACGAACTATGGAAAGGAAGCACAGACAACAACCTCTACATCAAGGTAACTCAAGGTATTTTTTTATTAATTGAAATTTATGTTGATGATATTGTTTTGGAAGTACTAATGACAGGTTAAGCCAGAAATTTGCAAAGGATATGGAGAATGAATTTGAAATTTCATTACTTGGAGGACTATCCTTCTTTTTGGGTCTTCATATATGTCAAAGAAACTAAGGAATTTTTATTTCTCAAACTAAGTATATCAGTGAAATGTTAAAGTTGTTTGAAATGGAAGATTGCAAACCAGTTACCACTCCTATGAAAACCAGTTGCAGGTTGAGCAAAGATGATGATTCAAAGTCTATAGACCAGAGGAAATACAAGTCAATGATTGGTAGCTTACTATATGTGACAACATCCAGACCAGATGTAATCAAGGCAGTTGGACAGGTGGCATGATTTCAAGCAACACCAAAGGAATCACATGTATTAGTAGTGAAGAGGATTTTCAGATATATTAAAGGAACAAAAGAGTTTGGATTATTGTATCCAAAAGGAAAAGATCTTTCAGTTATTGCCTACACAAATGCAGATTGGGGAGGTTACATTGATGACCGACGAAGCACCAATGAAGCAATGTTCTACTTGGGTGAGTGTTTAGTACCTTGGCTAAGCAAGAAACAATAATTAATATCCTTATCTACATCTGAGGTAGAGTATATTGCAGAAACAACATGTTGTACACAGGTTCTATGGATGAAGCAAACTTTGATAGATACACAGGTTGAGTATGATGAGCCCATTCCAATCTATTGTGATAATACAAGTGCCATTAGTATCTCAAAAAAACCTTGTGATGCACTTCAAGATGAAGCACATTCCAATAAAGTATCACTTTCTACGGGAACAGATTGCAGAGAAGAACACCAGAGTTGAATATGTGGGAACAAAAGAACAAGTGGCATACATCTTTACAAAACCGCTTCCACGGGAAGCCCTTGAGAATCTTTGTAAGAGGCTAGGAGTAATTTATACTCCAAAATGAAAACTTTTGAACACTTATATTATATGTCATAGATGTACACGAGGAATCCCATAAACATGACAAAGGGGGAGAGATTTATTAGATGCAAAGGTAAATGCTTGGAGAGAGAGAATAGAGGCATGTTTCCAAGGGGAACGATTATCACAAGGGAAGAATGAGTGATATGACTTTAGAGTGATACCCTTTGTCAAAGGGGGAGATATTATTCATATGAAGGGAAAGAGAGTAATCGTAGACTTGTAAACACAAAGAAAAATTATAGGAACGTAGAGAGGGGGAGCAACCCCAAGGAGAGTTGAGTCAAGGGGAGAAACCCCAAAGGGAGATACCCTTTTCCATTGATGTCAAAGGGGGAGATATAGAAACATTGATGAAGAGTATAAACATGAATATTATCATGACTAAATGTTTCCATCAATGTTGGTGTTGCCATAAAGGACAAAAGGGGATAGTGTCAGACAATTGGCTTAGGTTGATGGATAGTTGGTTTTCATTGATGTCAACCATTGGAGAGTGATATTTTAGATTGATGTCAACCCTCAGTGATTGATGTCAACCCTTGGAGAAATTTTGGTAGCGCATTTTGGTAGCACAAAGGTTTGGGTAATGGACCCAAGGTTGTTTCATGTATAATGGTATGAGTTTTAATATATTTGAAGGTAAGACTATTCTATATGGATAGTACATGTTGTTTTTCCAGAGTCTATACTTAAGGCTATAAAGTACTGAGTCTAGGCATCCAAAAAGAGGGTGAAAGATATAAAGGAAGAAAACAACTGGGAAAATAAGCTAAGTTTGATTTCAGAGTTGTCTAGGTATAGCTTCCAATTGCTCCTGAATGTTTATGTCCCGTTCAATGGCTGCCCATGAACGTTTGAGTTCGGCCCGGGTAGTAGCAGTATTCAGAATGGTATCGAAAAGGTTTAAAGAGAGACTAGTTTGATATGAGAGACCAGGTTCTATGTTGGGTTGTCTTTCCATAGGTACAATCATAAAGGAACATAGTTTTTTATAAAGTGTTGGTTGTTGTTTCACCTTTAGATTACACGAGAAAGAATCCCAAAATCGAATTAATAGTATAACGAAATCAAAGGTCGTTTTCTGTAACTGAGTTAAATTTTAAAACCATGCATGAAGCGATAGAAACCATAGAGTTGTTGAACAATATGAGGCATCAATCAGGGAAGAATCTCACCTTGTGACAGAAGAAGAAAATAAGCAGGAAAAACTTTAATGAAGCATATGATATAGAAATCTAAACAATTCACAGGTCTTGTACCTGATGATAGACGATACAGAGGAAAAGTTGTAAACAATCAGATGATTGAAATAAATGATCACCACAGTAGAGGTTGTACTAAATTTAAACTAAGCATTTATTAAAGACACATATGAGAAATGATGCAGAATGTGAAATAACAGAAGAAATGCATAAACCAGTCTTGACAGGAAAAAGAGTCTTCGATCTGCCTTGTATTAATTATGGTGAAAGAAATATTCTTTGGTACAATTGACCAAAAGGCAAAAAATCTATGGTTCCATATATCAAAATTATACTTATACAAGATTAAAATGCTTTTAATTCTAATCATTTTTAAAAAAAATGGTTACAAATGGAAAATGAAGCGTTTCACTTCCTTGTCTCTTGTCTTCCCCCACGTGGGCAGGGCGTTTTCTTTTCTTGTTCTTTGGCTCCAAAAATAGGATGGAATAGGCATCTGTTACTACTTGCCTCTAGAAGTCTTCCCTTTCCCCTGCTCGATACAATTAACACACCTCTCTATCAACTGGACTATCAGCTTGGAAGGTTTGTCTTGGTTGTTTGTCTCAAATGTGTAGCAATTCTTTGCCAACTGTGGCAATATTTTTCCTACTTGTCGGTCTTCCATGATGATAGAACACAATTACAAGATTGGTTTTATCAACCATTTATCCACTTGGGCAATATCGACCTAACTTGCCTGGGATAATTCAACTTGTCCTTTTTCCACATTTTCCTTGATATCCAGTAGATGTTTGGCTATGTCAATTTTGCCCAATGTTCCAACACTACCTTCCTTATCGAGATCTAACAAATTTTTATTTATCAAGCCGAATGTTTCTTCACAAGCATATCTCATCTCTTTAGATATTTTTCTGCTCTCGGATATATTATGTTCCCATGCCTTCAGTAAGATGTTACCTCTGGTTTTCTCTGGGATAGACAATCTGGAATAGATGGCCACCTCTTCTTTCATTGTTTCTATAATAGCCTCTTGGAAAACAACCCGAGTTGCCCCAACTTCTCTTTCTCTCAAGGAGATATCATTTAACGCTTGTTCTATCATATGAAAATGATTATGTATGGTTACTACTTTGGCAAGTAGATCCTGTTGAGCTACTTCTACCTTCTTTCATATTTATGTGGCTTGGATTGGAATATCGTTATGTCTATGACCTGGTTTTCAACAGAAATTAATTTAGATTGCAATAGTTTTATTTGATCCTCCTGTTGACTTACTTGTGTTTGGCTTATTTGTGCCGACTGATGCATCTGCTCAAGATCGGATTTAAGTCTCTCAATTTTTTGTTGATCAATTACTCTGGCCTACTCGAAACCTTTATTTTCCTCATCCCTGGCATTCGCCTCTACCGTTGCTACCCGAGCCTCCAATTTGTTTATAAAGAGGTTCTTTTGTTTCAACCATGCCTTCATAGTTTCAACTAAATATTGGTTGGTTGTTGCATAAGCCCCCAATGTTCCTGCTACCTCATAGGCGAATTCTTCCTCTTCCAAGGCTTCTCCATCTGTTAGGATTTTGTATTTTTTAGCTACTGGGCCCGCTCTTTGGTATGTTTCTTGCTTCACTGCGGCTTTCCTTTTCTTACTGAAGAAGAATGCACCAGCAGGAAACTCTTCTACAGAGATAGGTGTCAGGTCCTCCTTGAATATCCACTTTGTATTGAGGCTCCCTTTTGTGAACTGTAAGGGAGTGTCGGATGCAATGGGGCTGCCGATTTCCTTGGTAACTATATCTAGGTTTCCTTCTTCTTGGTTGGGGATCTCTTCTTCTTGATTCAAGATCTCATTTTCCTCTGTCTTGTCTTGAGTCTCTTGTTTTCTAGGGTTCGCGCCCGTTGAACTTTTATCTTCTGCTTGTTGTGTACCTGGAGGTTGTGAGTTTGTTCCTTGTAAAACTTTGGGGAGGAAACTTCTTCCCTGCTCTTGGAATTTATAAAAATCAACCATATCACTGGGCAACAGAGATTGAACCTGACTTAAGACTTCAGAGTAGGACCTCGCACCTCGAAATATTTCATCATGAGGTAAGTCTTCGTGTTCGTATCTCTTCATCCCACAACTCGCCATGTGATTACTCACAACCTCTTAGGGTCATGTTTCTTAAACTCAATGTCTACCAATTTCATTTCCTCCAAGGTCATAGCCTCCTCTTTGGCATGGCCTAAATCTAATAAATAATATGTACCAATGTGAATGGGGAAGGGTGGCCATACCTTCTTCGATACTCCTTTGAGCTCCTTGATTTTCCCGCCAAACACAGTTTGCCTGGCGATCTCGTGACATACTAGCTTGTCTGGTAAGAATAGCGTCATAACATATGGGGGGACAGAGGTGCCAAAAACCCTAATATAAGAAAACTCCGCTTCTATATACCAATCTGCCATGCTGCTCAGGTTGGTCGTGATGTTATCTGAAATCTTGGGAGCCAGATGGACGAAGATGGAGACATGCATTGGTACCATTACCCAGTTGAAAATATCGTAGAAGAATTCTTTGGCTTTATCTTCCCAGAGTTTCAAGTGGTACACATGATTAGGCTCTGCATTAGTTGGAGTCCAACTACAACTCATTAATGGGAAAGGTGTCATGAAGCAAATAACATCCATAATGTAAGAAGACATGAAGAATGAGGATGCTTTCCCACTTTTCTTTTGTGCTCAATATTCTGTAATTCGACTGGCGAGACTGTCTAACAACAATTTGTCCCAGTCAAAAGAGAATCCCTCTGCTACTGTGTGAATAAGCGGTACGCATGGGAGAAAAAAGTGAGAGGTGTCCTCCTTCCCATACAGTATGCAAACCATCATAGCTATATACATGAATTGTGGTACCAACGATGAGATTGAATAAATTCCATTAGTATCGCCTCTGAATTTTGCGGGGTGTGAAACCCAGTCTTTGATCAGATCGGATAAGATTTTCCCAAAATACTCACATTCCTTCTTTTGGAAACCCTCTAAGAATTCATAATTGTGAGTAAGGTTTGTTGTGGGAGAAAATTTATACATTGCCTATAAATGCTCTGGTCTGAATGTCCCAATTTCCACCTTCTTCTCATTGAATATTGTCCTAGTTGGGATGTTTACATGGTCCAACGCCCATCTGATCATATCATCATAGGGAAAAAGTAATTGCCTTGCTTCTATATTGTGCATCTCTGACTGAGCGATGATTTTGTATTTGGTGGACAAGTCGTCTTTCTCGTTATCGCTAGAATCATTTGGACAATTTATCAGCTCGGATTGTAGAATCTTGGATACATACATCCATGTTTTGACAGTATTGATACTTCTAGGCGAGGTATCAGAAATAATATATGAACCTTGACCTGGACTCTCGGTATCTAACTTGGACGCTTTCCGCGGACCCATGATATAGAACCTTGCAATTAGATCCCCTGTCACAAAAAATGAAAACACAAACAAAGTTTATCTTGTTGAACTGGCTCTGCGCAAATTAGAAATAAATCTAAGATAATGACTGAAAACTTTTCTCTTTGAGCACTTCTGTCTATGTGAGTCCTTGGTGAAAGAACATTTAAATCATTTAATAGAAAGATTTAGAAATAAAACAGGATCTTACTATCAATCACCTCACTAAATTTCTAATAAATGCCATAAATGTTTGATAATTCACGATTCGGGAGGATCGCGACAATGTTTAATTCTTGGTTCGTAGGTCGTACGGGTTGAAGGTTGTTTAAGGTGTTAATTAATCCAATTCAACCTTTTGATTAACTATGTTTAGTCCTTAATCCCCTTTTCGGCGTTCGTAGTATCGGATGATTTTACTCCTAGTCTTTGAACCACGAACCCCGAATTCGCGATAGTGTGATTTGGTTGATTAACTGTGATTTGACTTAAGCTTTTAATTAACCACGATTAATTAATGAATATCGTGACTTCGGGTATCAGATTTAAAAACATGTTTTTTTTGAGGTAACAACTGCCGAGTCATGAAATCGCGATAAAGATTAACTATGGCTGAAATGTCATTATTCTTGTTATTAACCAAATTGACTTAAAACAATTTCGCAACTTCGCATGTCGGAGGTTCGAAGGGCATTCAACATGTAAATCCAAAAACACGAGAGCACAAGGTAATAAAAGGTGATAATCCCTACTTAGTGGTTCAATAATGGTGATTAAAACTAAACTAACTATCTCCATTTCACGTGTCGGGATACTGGGGCTTTGGTAAGTATAATTGTGATACACATGAAATCTTGAAATCTGACTTTTTAGGCTTAAGTGTATCGTTTCACTACTTAGAAAATAGATGGCTCCAACCTTTTATAACTAGAGTATTCGAAAAATACAAGTGTTCCAACATAGGGTCCAACTAGGGATCTCATCTCCTTGTGGGATGAGAAGAACAACAGATCAAGCGCCTTTATTGGGTAAATGGCGGCATTAGTTTGTTTCTGCGAAACTTGTCCAGAAAGAGGATACAGAAGGAGAAAGGGGGTTTCATCCTTACTTATGAAAGATTTCGAAATTAATCACTCTCTTATCTCAATATTAATCCTCCTGCTCCTCTAATACTGAATTCGGGTCTACTCAAGATGATCAAAACAACCTTGGGGATTTGAACAAGTTATGGTGATTTTGTTTGCATCAAGGTGAAGTAACTTCAATGTTTTTAATCAGGGAGTCTTGCACGCACCTGGGATGTAGATCAAGTTTCAAAGAAAATTAATTACCAGAGTACAGTAAAATTTATGTGTAACATCCTTACAGATATTTTAGACATTGCTTCACTGCCAGTGAGCCTGTTCAGTACCCCGGTGAAGTTGTCTGATTCCCTTTATTGAATTTCATTTCACCACTTCAAGCTGTAACTTTGCATTTAAATGCTGAGATGAGGGAAATCATTTTATGAATTTCCTTTCATCATCTCTTTTCGGACTAGATGGGGGCAATCAATTTTTTGAATTTCCTTTCACCATCTATCTTATATTTTCCTTTGCCATGAAGTGGGGGCAATCAATTAGTAGAAAGTATACCAGGGGTAATATCTGTGTATAATTTTGCAACCGAGGTCTGTTAAATCACTTTGATTACTCTAGATCAGTTTTCCTTTGACCTTCTAAACATCTTAGTTGGCAGGAAATCTTTAGAGGAGAGTTTATTTCCAGGGGCCTTATTTTGAGAAAGACTAATCATCAAGACCTGTTGAAAAAACCAAGGGAGTTAGGATTAGCCTAAGAATATCTTAGTTTAGTGAGAGCTGAGAGTTCGCAAGAACTTACCACCTTTTTTTTTGGTGTTCGGAAAAATAGTTTGTTGGCTTTCAAAGATAAAATGGACTTTTCCCTTTGTGAAAACCATGGGAAGATATCAGGATTCAAGGGAAAAGAATCAATGATTCGGGACAGAGCGGCAAAGAAGGTTTCAGATTTTGTAAGCACGGGCGTTATAACACAATCCTGATGATGCAGATGGATATCGATGGCCACCCACCTTTTCCAACTGGCTCAAAACAATTTTCTGACATTTTTGGCAATTTACTATTTTTAGCAGTTTTTACTTCCGGGGCCATTTTGAGGGCCTAAATGAAGGTTTTTCAGTATCCAGCTCCTCAATGATGGCCAAAGGCATAATTGAAACCCAAAAATGAATATCCTCGACGATACCTTTCCAACGGACTATCACACGCCTAAAACGGAGATCGTATGCAAAAGTTACGACCCCGGGGAGTTGATGTACTAGCTTACCCAAACGGGGCCCACATGACTTTTGGCGCTTCATCTCCTAGGGTTAGGTTTTTGGATGTCTAGAGTTTTTGGCATTCTTTCTTATTGTAAAAAGGCCTTCAGAGCCTCATTGTAACCTTCTTCTTGCAAATGCGCACTGCCGTCACATCTCTTCTCAGAGATAAGCCGCCACCATTCCAACAAGCTTGTTTCCACTGCATTTTACAGTTTCAGCTTATTTCGTTATTGAATAGAAAACCAGTTTTACTGTATCTCTATTATTTTGTGTTAAGAACCTGTTAATAATCTGTATTCATTTCATTCTTCTCATAAAATCCAGATCAGTGGTATCAGAGCGGTCTGCTCCTTGTCGTCTTAATGCATGTCCCCAACGAGGTCGGAGTACAAAGAGTTGGGTCTCGAGCTTGTTTCTCTTGAGGACAGAAGCTCTCACACGCCCAAGCGACCTCCCATGGTAGGAGAAAAGAAAGATATCGGGATAGGATATCCTTTCAAACTGTTGATTGAGGAATCCCTCACGCAAGAAAGGAACGAGATGATGGATAGTTTCGCGCAAATCCTTTGGCGACTACCAACAGGCGATGCATCTTCTTCGAACGGAGGCGCTGCCCCCTTCAAGGTACAAATAAACTTTGATATTCCTATATTTGAAGGTCAGATAGAAGCAGATGTCGTAGACAAGTGGTTGAATCTACTAGAAGGGTATTTTTTTGTTCATAAATTTTTGAATAGAGAAAAGATTACTTTTGCGCTCCTCAAAGTCGTTCCCCATGTCAAAGATTGGTGGGAAACTTTCTGTGAGCAAAAGGAAACAGAGGAAACCTCATTATTTTCAGTCATGGCCACCTAGGAATCCTTTAGGGATTCTATTAAGGAACAATACTACCCTGTCGAAAGTTATAACGACCTGTATACCAAATGGACCACACTGCGGCAAGAAAGAGACCAAGCAGTGCCAGATTTCACAAATATCTTCCATACCTTGTGCACCAAGTTGGGCATCAAAGATTGAGAGTGAAATCTGGTGCTCAAGTATTGTGGTGCTCTGCATAGGTACATCCAGACCGAAATGGAATTTTTGGACATCTCATCCTTGGGTGTGACCTACCGATATGCCGTCAAAATTGAGCAGAAGCTCAAACAAAAGACGCGGCAATTTGGGCTTGGGAACCCCTCACAACAAAAGCCAGGAAAGGGCGGCCCCAACCCACTGAATAAAGGATAGAGAAAAGATGGATAGTATCAAGACAACCAGTACAAGCCGCAAGCAAAGAAGGACACCAGAAAGACAAAGAAAGATACCGAGAAGTGGTGCGACTTCCATAAGATCCCTTGGCATAACACTGCTGACTGCCGCTCAAAGCAGTCGTTGGTGGCCGAAGTGAAAGCCTCTGAATCAGATGTAGATTCTGACTCGAAGACAGAACCAGAAAGGGGAAGACGGATCATTGACACGGAACCCAATGCCACCATTGCTACCACCAAGCTCCAGCCTGGTGAACCAGACGAACCAGAAGAAGGAGAGTGCCTCTTCCATTCACAGATGTGGGTAAAAGGAACCCCATTGTACTTCATCGTTGATAGCGGTAGATAGAAGAACCTCATCTCAGTAGAGGTCGTCAAGCGGCTGGCCCTGCCAACAACACCGCACCCACAACCCTACACCATTGGATGGCTCCACCAAGGAAGCGATCTCCGCATCAACCAATAGTGCCGAATGTCGTATGGCATCAAGCCCTTCAAAGATGAGGTATTGTGTGATGTTTCTCCTCTTGAAGTTTGTGATGTTCTTTTGGGCCAACCTTATTTATGGAAACGTCATGTTGTATATGAGTCTAGGCCTCATAGTGTTATTATTACTTTGAACAGGAAATTGTACAGGATACCCGAGGCAGTCCCACCTAGTGCTATTTCCTTGATATCTGCTAAGCAATGAAGGAAGGTAATCTCTCATACGGGGAAGTTTGTCTTGTTCTTGATTCGCTCTTTGAATAAGTGAAAGATCGCAGCCACATCCAGGGTCTCTGTGGCCGACCTCTACACACAGTAGAAGCAGGTAGATAAGGTCGTGGAAGAATACTCGGATATATTCTCCTCACCTACAGGGGTACCTCTGCACTGCCAGGTCAAGCACCCCATCGATCTGACCCCTGGCGCATCGCTGCCCAATGGGACAGTCTATCGTCTCTCATTTTTATAGAATGAGGAGATCAAGCGATATATCCAAGAACTTCTCCACAAGCGGCACATCCGCCCCAACTCATCACCTTGCGAGAGCCCAATCATGTTGGTACAGAAGAAAGATGGAACCTGGCGACTCTGTATTGATTATCGGGATCTGAATAAAATCACTGTCAGAAACCGATACCCGATTCCCCAAATCGATGACCTCCTTGATCAACTCACGGGGGCCAAATACTTCAGTAAGATTGATCTGAAGTCTGGCTACCACCAAGTCCCGATAGAAAATACAGATGTATGGAAGACCACCTTCAAGTCAAAGGAAGGAATTTTTGAATGGTTGGTCATGCCCTTTGGTTTGACAAATGCTCCAACCACTTTCATGAGGATGATGGACGATATCCTATGACCATTCACCAATACTTTTGTAGTGGTGTATCTGGATGACATTCTAATTTACAGCAAGACTTGGGCCGAGCACTTACAGCATATTCAACAGGTTCTGCACACCCTGCGGCAGCACAAGCTGTATGCAAACCTGGAAAAATGATCCTTCGGCATGGACAGGGTCCATTACCTAGGCTACATCATTGATCAACATGGCGTACATGTGGATCCAGCCAACATCCAAGTCATCCGTGACTGGCCAGCCCCAACAACACTCACTGAGCTTCGGAGCTTCTTGGGACTTGCTAATTTCTACCGCAGGTTCGTGTTGGGTTTCTCCCATATTGCATGGGCCCTCAACCAAATAAAAAGGGGTGGTGGTAAGGTGAAATTTGTGTGGGGCCGGTCCCAACAACAAGTGTTCGATGATTTGAAGCAACGCTTGTGCTCTGCCCCAGTACTTTCAGCACGACCACCCTGTAGCCTAACATAGTGAGACACTATCAGATACTGTCTATAAGTACCCTACTTACGACAAAGAAATGTACTCCATTGTGCAAGCATGACGCCAATGGAGACATTACATTCTTGGGAAGGAGACATTCATCCACACTGATCATAAGCCACTACAGTTCATGCAGACACAGGGAAAACTGCAGAATGACCACCATCAAAAGTGGTCCACATACTTGCAACAATTCCACCTCAACATCAAGTATAAAACAGGAAGCACCAATCACGTCGTTGATTGAATCAGTAGACCACCAGTCACAACACTCACTACAGTGCTAGACTCTTGTGGCCATGAGACATATGGATGGCCCCAACTCTATGAGATAGACCTTGACTTCCCCACCACCTACCAAATGTTGGGTGCAAATGCAGTTGTCGACAATTTCCATCTTCAGGATGGGTTGTTGTGTCGTCTGGGCCATATTTGTGTTCCATCAAGTGAGCGAGCGAAGATAATATGGGAAGCCCACTACAGTCGGGTGGCAGGACACTTCGACGTCAAAAAGATAGTGGCGATGCTACAGAAACATTTCTACTGGCCGAAACTTCAACAGGAGGTCGACAAGTATATTAGGTCTTGCACTGCCTGCGCTATTTCCAAACCGGCCACTAAGAAACAGGGCATGTACAAACCTCTTCCTACTCATGACAGGCCATGGGAATCCATATCAATGGACTACATGTCGGGCCTCCCATCCACCAAGCGGGGAAATGACTGTGTTTTTGTGGTTGTTGATCGCTTTTCTAAGATGGCGATTATGGTTGCCTGCAAGAAGAGCATCACAGCAGAGGCCACTGCCAAGATCTTCTTTGAACGAGTCTGGGTACATTTTGGAATCCCACAAACCATTGTCTCAGATTGGGATAGTCGATTTCTCAACACATTCTGGTCGAGCCTTTGGTCATTGTTGGACACCAAGCTCACCAAATCCACGGCCTTCCACCCCCAGACAGATGGCCAAACTGAGGTTGTAAATCGAATGATTGTGCATATCCTTCGCATGTATAATTCAAAGAACCCTTGCACATGGGATGAGAGCCTTTCCTATGTCCAACATAGCTACAACCAAGCCTTGCATAGCTCAACCGGCCACAGCCCCTTTCAAGTGGGGTTGGGATTCCAACCATTGGGTCCCATAGATGTTGCACTTCCCCTTGCGGTCACCTCAACTGAATCATCTCCTACTCCAACTGAAGCTGAAAAAGCCACCCGGTTCATTGAGAGGATATAGCACATCCGCCAATAGGTTCAGGATATCCTACAAAAGTCCAATGACAAGTACAAACAGTGCCATGATCAACATCGAGTGCCGCATAAGTTTCAGGTGGGCGACAAAGTTTGGTTGCACTTGCAGAAAGAACACCTTACAGGACCCCATCGAAAGCTTCGACCACTCCGTTATGGACCGTACACTATCACCAAGGCCGTGGGGGATAATTCTTTTGAGCTCAACATTCCTCCTTTCCTTGGCTTGCACCCAGTGTTCAACGTGGATCTCCTTTGCCCTTATTTCCCACCATTATTGGACACCTCAGAAGTAGAAGAACAACTGACACCAATAGAGCTCAACCCCGACTGCATACAACAGGCATCCAATGATCAGATTGTGGATAGACAGATCAAGGGAACTCAACAACAAAGGATCCAGCTTTATCGAGTTGTCAAAGCAGGGTAGCTCCTGCACCAAGGCAAGTGGCTCACCCGGGGCCAAATTCAGCAGAAATTTCCTCATCTAATGGGGGACCTCAACGAAATGGAGACCATTGCTTCCTAAGGAGGGAGGATTTATCTAGATGGATATCGGTGGCCACCCACCTTTTCTAACTGGCTCAAATAAGTTTTCTGACATTTTTGGCAATTTACTATTTTTAGCAGCTTTTACTTCTGGGGCCATTTTGAGGGCCTAAATGAAGATTTTTTTGTATCAATCTCCTCAATTATAACCGAAGAAATAATTAAGCCCCCAAAATGAATATCCTCGACGATACGTTTCCAACGGGATATCACACACCTAAAACGGAGATCGTATGCAAAAGTTACGACCCCGGGAAGTTGATGTACTAGCTTACCCAAACGGGGCCCACATGACTTTTGGCGCTTCATCTCCTAGGGTTAGGTTTTTGGATGTCTAGGGTTTTTGGCATTCTTGATTATTGTAAAAATTCCTTCAAAGCCTCATTGTAACCTTCTTCTTGAGAATGCGCGTTGTCTTCACATCTCTTCTCAGAGATAAGCCGCCACCATTCCAGCAAGCTTGTTTCCGCTGCATTTTACAGTTTCAGCTTATTTCGTTATTGAATAGAAAACCAGTTTTACTGTATCTCTGTTATTTTTTGTTAAGCACCTGTTAATAATCTGTATTCATTTCGTTCTGCTCATAAAATCCGGATCACCTGACTACTGGAACTTTTTTCTTATTTAGGACGCTTTTCTTCTTCTGTTTTATTTTGATTATTTTTATCTTATCCAGGGGAACTTTTTAGAATCCACAGTAAAAAAAAAATACTCTTTTGATAATCAATCAAGTGAAAATGTTCATACTCATGACTGTTATTGCACCTTGGTGACCTTCGTTTGCAATCTAGATATTTAGGGAATTCATACCTTTTCCTTACCATTTCGTTCTCATCTTAGTAAATTATCTTTTATCACCTGTTTCGGGCGAATCGGTTTCCCAATACATGACTATTTGTTTTCCTCTTGATGATGTTTGGGCTGTAAACCAGAATCCTATAAGAAAACAACATGAAGAGCGTCAGGATTTTAAAATTTATGGAATTCAATGTGTTGAAAATTTCGTATCAATAACCTGTTTTATTTGTGATGAAAAAGAAAATAAAACTTACCGAAAAGCTATAAAAACATAAACACAAACCGGTATATATAATGGAATTTTGGAAATAATTTATTGCATATAGTGTTGTAGATGGCACCTGTTGATAGGGTCGTTAAGGGTTTTATCATCCAAATTTTCTAACAGAAATGAGTTCTTCCCTTCAAAAGCTGTGACTTTGAATGGGCCATACCAGATATGGTCAAATTTTCCATGTTTTTCCGAGTCTTCCCTTCTAGCATCCCATTTCAAAACTAAATCACCAAGGAGGAATTCCCTATCTTTAGCCTTATGATCGAACAATTCTTTCATATTGTCTTTATACTTCTGAATTCTTTCGTCTACCTCCATTATGTTCTAATGAACTTCGATCAACTGATTTATTCTTCTTGTGATGTGATTTGGTTTTTTTTTCATCCTGCCAAAGTTTCATCACGTGTAGGGCCATATTTACGGGTAGCATTACGTCGGTCATGTATACCATTTGAAAAGGAGAAGTGCCAATCAATCTCTTGGTGCCTATTTGATTCACCCACAAGGCGTACTTCAAATGCACATGCCAAGATTTTTTGTTTTCGTTCAACACTTTCTTAATTATGGTAATTAAGCTTTTATTCGATGATTCAGTGAGCCCATTTCCTTGGGGGTAGTATGTTGTATAATGTACCACTATAATATTGTATTTTTGGAAAAAGCTGACCACTTCCATATATTTGAATGCCTGGGTGTTATCTGTAACTATTTTTCGGGGACAACCAAATCTAGATAATATGTTTTCTTCCAGGAAATCTATGACCACTAAATCTGCTGCTTTTCTGGTCAGAATAGCTTCCACCCATTTGGTGAAATAATCGGTAGAAGTTAGGATCCATCTATGTTGAGTGCTAGAATGCGGGTTAATCTCGCCCATAAAATCCAACCCCCATTGTTGAAACGGGGCTTCCGTTTTAACCGAGACCAAAGGTAATGCTGGGAGCTTCTGCTTGCCTGCGAAAAATTGGCAAGAGTTACAGGCTCTAACTTTAGTATTGACATCTTAAAATAGTTTAGGCCAGTAATATCCTGCCCTCAAGATTTTATAAGCTATTTCTCTCCACATGTGATGTCCTCTGCATACCCCCTCGTGAAATTCATTTATGACTTTTTTGGTTTCTTACTCGACCAAACAAACTAGTAGAAAACCTAGAGGGTCTTTCCAATACAATTGGCTTTCGGATATATAGTACTTTACTGCATGCAATTTCACTGTCCTGGATTTAGATGGAGATAAATCACTTGGGTAGTTCAGGGTCAGAAGGTACGATACTATGTCTTTATACCAACCTGATGAGGTGAATTTCTCTTCGATTCTGGTTGGATCTATTTGGTAATCAAATTCATCTGTGTCCACACATCCTTTGTATTCTTGCAGGTTATTTATTCCGAGTGCTATGAAATCTGATTCAGCTAAGAGATTAGCCAAACCCTATCCTTTTACGAGCTTCGTTGGTTTGACCTCTAGATCAAATTCTTGAATTTTAGCAAGCCACTGACCCCTCTTCCCATCACTGTCGGGCTACACCAATATATCTTTTATAGAACTGATGGGCACATATTCAATTAACTTGGAGTGTAACACATAGGTTCTGAAAGACTTCAGTTCCTTTACCATAGCGTATGCCTGCTTTTCCATTATATCATATCTCAATTATGCATCTCTAAGGAACTTACTGAAGAATGCTATTGGTTTCTCGAAACCCTCTTTGTTCTTCTAGAGGAGTACTACCACAATCGTGTGTTCAGATGCAAATGAGAAAATCATAAACTCTTTTAGATAATCAGGGTTGGCCATCACGGGTGCTTTGCCTATAAATTTCTTGATACGTGCAAATGACGGTTTGGATTCTGCCATCCATTTCACTTCATTGTTCTTCTTCAGCATATCTATGATCAATTTCACGATTTCAACAAAATTCGGGATAAATCTCCTCAAAAAAATTATTTTTCCTAAAAATGATTGAATTTCCTTTACATTTCTAGGTATATTTATAGTGTATATAGCTTCGACCCTTTTAGGGTCGATTTTAATCCCGTACTGAGACACAATATGGCCCAAGAGATTACCTTCCTGCATTGCAAAGTGAGATTTTTTGGGATTTAAGGACAAACCAAATTTGCAGCATTTCTCGAACGTTTGCTTGAGATGTATCAGATGATCTTCATCAGATTTAGAAAAAATGGTCAGAGCGTCAAGATAAATAACCACGAATCTATCTCTCTCACCGACAAAAGAGATATCCATAACATGCTGGAAAGTAGCACCTGCATTCATTAAACCAAAAGGCATTTTGTCATACATAAACGTGCCCCAAGGGGTGGTGAAAGTTGTTTTTTCTTTATCGTGTTCGTTGACAACAATTTGATTGTAACCCAAAAACCCGTTGATCATTGACATTTTATTTTCCACAACCACCTTTCCAAAATGTGATCCATTTTGGGAAGCGGATAATTGTCTTTGAGAGAGGATTTATTTAGATTTCTAAAATCTACACACAGTCTGATCTCTCCACTCTTCTTCCTAAATGGGACCAAGTTAGCTACCCAGTCAGAGTATCTAAGTGGTACAATTATTTTTGCATCCAAAATATATTTAACTTCCTTTTCGACCACGGGAAATAAAATGGGATTCATTTTCCTGATTTTCTGTCTGAAAGGTTTAACACTGGGTTTTAAAGGTATCTTGTGCTCAATCACAGTGGTGTCATAAGTTCTCAGCTCATCGTAAGACCAAGCGAACACGTCTTTGTAGTACTGGAGTAAATATGCATACTTACCTTTCATCTCAGGGGGAAAATATTTTGATATCTTTACTATTCTAGGCTCCTCTTTGGTCCCTATATCACAATCTTCAACTTATTTTGGTTGCGATTGTAAAGTAGATTTTAGGGGCATGTCATTTTGGTCAAACAATCTTTCTAGAGGGATTAGTCCTTTCAGAATTTGATTGTTTTTTAATACTAAAATGCAATGATTCACAATATTTTCTTGGAACTCTTGAGGATCCTCCCCTTCTTGCATAATCCAAGTATGGTCATTTTGGTTTTCTTGATCAATGTGATTTTCAGCGAAATCGTCCACCATTTCAAGAAATTTTCTGATCTGTTCGTCATCTTCAAAGACCTGCCAATGTTGTATATTATTCGGTATGGAGGGTCTGTGCCTCACCTCTATATGATACTTTAGTTTGAAAGCTATAGGAGTTGTGAAAGTTGAGGATGCTTTGGCTAATGAATCGGCTTTTAGGTTTTTTCACGTGGAATGTATTGAACATTTACCGATGAGAAAAAAATTTCCATTAGATCTCAGGCGCAATTTCTATAAGATCTTAATCTCGGGTGTTTGGCCTGGTACTGTCGATTTGTCTTCTTCTCAATCAACTCCACATCTCCATATACTTACAATTTCTTTATTTTCATCTTCCTGGTAGCTTCTAGTCCCAAGACTAGGGCTTCATACTCACATACATTATTTGTGTAGTCTATGTCCCACTGTAGTCTGTAAGAAAAGGGGATAACAAATTCATTTTCAGGTGCTACAAAAAGTACTCCTGCAGCCGCTCCTTCACATGACGAAGCGCCATCAAAAACCATTTTCCAAATCCCAGTGTTATACACATTTTCATCTATCTTTTTTTATTTATTTTTCTCTATAAAACTTTCTTCTATACAATTATTTACACCATCATCAAAAGATAAAATACAATTTCCCAGGTCTTGATCGATGACATAAAAAGGACAATTAGTAGGATCCTGTGGATCACTTACTGTATATGATAGCCATGTCTCTCTGTATAACCGAGTTAACTGTCCGCCAAAAATAGGAATCGTAGAATAGGTCATGTCTAGTTGAAGAGATCCCCCAAGATTGGCTCCCCAAGACCTAGATAAGAGAAAACCATACTTCAGAGGTATATCAGTGATAACTACATCCATTAGAACATTTTTTACCGGAACCTGTGCAAGAGTTACCACTAGATCCTTGATCATGCCCATACACTTAACTCTCCTTGAGTTGAAAGAATGCAGGTCTCCATATGGCCTGGTGATTTCAAGGCCTAGTCTGTCCATAATAGACTTGGGCATCACGTTATGCGAGGCTCCGGAATCCAACATGCAATTGTGCAACAGATGATCGTGCACGTTTATTGTAATGTATAAAGGAGCGACGATATCCCTAGCACCTTCAAAATGTGGACAAAAATTTATATTAGGCTTTTCATCTTCCAAATTTATCACGCCAGACTGACTCTCTAAATCTGAAAAATTGATCATCTTGGTTATTTTCTTTCG
Source organism: Picea engelmannii (assembly GCA_009831015.1). Classification (NCBI taxonomy): domain Eukaryota; kingdom Viridiplantae; phylum Streptophyta; class Pinopsida; order Pinales; family Pinaceae; genus Picea; species Picea engelmannii. The sequence goes on along the minus strand of ML784291.1, from coordinate 425,162 downwards.
GTATACAGGATTCTTTTCCAATTCGACCAGGGGTATTGCTATCTTGATCTTATTTATCTCATTTTCTAGGCTGAAACCTCCCACAATTTTATTTGTTTCTTTGGTTGAAGATTCAGTCTCCTTCCTTTCTAACTTATTTGTTTGCATTGCTTTTTTTCCAGTTAGTTTGGTTTCCAAAGTCTGCGTTTCGACTATCTTAACTTTCCCAGCTTGGGCCTCAACCTCCTTTATTTTGGTATTCTATGAGTCTACTCCCTTTATTTTGGCATTCTACATCTGAGTGTCTTTCAGAGAGGGATCTGATGTTTCAACTCTTGGCATAACTTTCTTTGGTTGAGTAGTTGACACAGATTTATTTTTAGGCCTCAGATTGTACTTGTGTTGGAGCTCGTCCATTATAGTATCAACCATCCCTTGATAGGTAGAATCACCTAGATTATTTATGTTGTTATCTTTATTTGAGAGTTGTTCTATGTTCAAAGACCTCTCATAATCTTCCTTGGTTAGATGAAGTTGTACACAATCATCACCCAAATTGTTAACGTCTTCTCCTAGATCCTCAAACTCTTGCAAGTCATTTCCTCCTATTAAATTTTTGTTTTTTAAAGGAGTTTGAATCTTTTGGTATTCATTTTTAATCTGTCTTTGTTGAATTTGAGGATTTGGGTTTCTTCTAAAATATATCTTAACAAATTGATCTTCTTTGGATTGATCTAGCTCCATCATTGAAATTTTATTTGATAGCTCTTTTATTATCCTAGCCATATCATCCATTTTATCATCTGAGGACCTCCCTGATCCTGAAAGTCTGGCTTGTTCTTTAAAACGTTTGGTCTCTTTGTTTCCTGTTTCTATTTTTGTTTTTAGTTTATCAGAAGCCATCATGTTTGACTCAATTTCCACGACATTATCTTGCATTCGGGTTAGGTCGGCCCCTCTCCTTTCTCTCAGTAAAAGTGTGAAATCAGGTTCGAAGGCTCCCGCAAAGGTTACCTTGGCTGCAGGTTGAATTGGTTTAAATTCGACTAGGATCTTATTATATAATTTGTTAAATCTTTGAATGAATTCCATAAGGGTTTCTGAACTTTTTTTATTGAAAGATCCAAACTCAGGCGGATAGTATAAATGGTCCTTCCTTTCGCCCCATTGTCTAAGAAAGGAATCTTCTAGAGAATCATAGGATAATATCGAACCTGCGGGCAGACTTTGAAACCAGGTTCTCACCTGACCTTCGAAAGTTTGGACAAACAATCGTGAATACACATCTTCATGTTCGAGACCTAGGGTATCTACGAATTGATCAAAGACATTTATATGTTCGGTTGTGGTTAGGTCTCCTTCCCCTGTAAACTTAGGTAGGTTTTTCATGTAGTTTTCAGGTAGGTCATGAAGGGGTATTGGGGGGACCAGAGGAGCATATCTGGCAGCTACTTTAGTGAAAATCCTGGGGGGTGTGGGTGGCCCTTGGCCCCCCACTCCTCCTCTAGCAGCAGCCCCAACTCCTCCTCCTCTGGCAGCTGCCATAGATACTCTAGGAGAGGAAACCGGTACGTTGTACAGAGGGTTTTGGAAGATGTATAGTGAATCTTTAGCTTCTTCGGGAGACAAGAAAGATGAAAAAGGTGGAAATAGGATACAAGGGCTTGGTTCCTATGATTTACAAGAGATGTAAACGAGGGAACCCGTAGGTGTGGAATCTGAGTATATGGTGTACTCTTCGAGACTTAGTGAGGTCGAGAAATCTGACTAAAGAGTTGGAGGGATATCAATCGATGTGATCTTTACCGAGTGATTTTTGCCTTCGTTTATGCAGGGGGTAGTCGTATGAGTTTCAGATTTAATTTTCGGGAAAGCTAAATTTGGGTTTAGGGTTTCGACATCGAATGTCTTCGTTTATTCGGAAAGGGTTTTGATGAGAGCTTCTTGCGAAGTCACCGATTCGAGTAGAATCTTGGCCTTAGGTTAGGTGTGTGTAGCACCCATCCACAGGATGCTAAGCAATTAACAATTTATTTAAACACTTACACATTAACAACTTTGTTTTAGCATTATTTCATTGATTTTTATTTACACATTTCTTCTACATCTTCTCAATGATAAATCTAATAACATGATGAAATAATTAGTAGGCTAACTTTAAGATTTAAGAACTTAAAACATAAGTATACTCAAAATATCAATAACAAAATATCACTGAAAAATACCTCCTCCTTAGCTTGTCGAAGCTCACCGGTTGTACTGTAGTCCTGGGCGCTTTCAAGTATTTGTTTCCCACTTGCCCAGAGTGAAACAATGGAATCCTCCCTGCCAACTAGGAGCCTAGACGGCTTCCTAGCTCCAAGAAACCTTTCGGTTTCTTGGCCCTCCGTGCCCGTGACCCCAAGAACAACAAAGCACAAATGCTCAAAGGAAACTATCACAAGAATCATCTCTTCCA
>ML784291.1:387841-421423 GCA_009831015.1 Picea engelmannii | reverse complement strand
ATACTATAGTCATTTGGCTATCACATAGTTCATCATCCTGTAGGTTAGTTCACCAATAACACATATTGATGTAGATACATCACAAATTTATATAAGAATCCATATTTGCATTGACGCCCAATTAAGAAATGTTTTCCTATTTAAATCACGCATTTCATCTATTATACATTCACAATATAACTTGAATTGGTATACATGTATCGAACTTGCCCATTTAATTTTCATGTTTTACAAATCAAATAACTATATTTTTCATGAGCATATATCATGTAACATACAAATAGGCCTAGAGGTACATATCTCAATGTCTAACAAAGTCTAACTGACTCCAAACAAATGCTAAACTTTGAACTATCAAGATTGGTTAAACAACAATGTTCTAACTACCTAAGGTCAAAATATGGGGCATTACAGTGTGTCTAAGCTGGTAGACTGCAGTAGTTGGCTTAAGGGAGCCTCTCATTTTTAGTATTTTTTCAGGATTAGAAACGGGTGTGGTCTGTTTACCATCTGGGTTTTGTCTTGTGTTCCTTTGACCGGATGCTAGCTTGCTTAAACGTGGAGTCGCCAAGTGAATAATAGGAATTTATCCTTTAGAAGGTGTTCACTCTTTTTTCACTATAAAAGAGTAGAAACTTGCAAATGTCGTTCTCCCAGGGAAAATGATTTTGTATCTCCATCCCCGACAACGACGTCAAAAATATGTTGTTCCATAGTATGTACTTAAGGCTATAAAGTACTGAGTCTAGGCATCCAAAAAGAGAGTGAAAGATATAAAGGAAGAAAACAACTGGGAAAAGAAGCTAAGGCGATTTCAAAGTTGTCTAGGTCTAGCCTCCAATTGTTCCTGAATGTTTATGTCATGTTCAATGGATGCCCATGAACGTTCGAGTTTGGCCCGAGTAGTAGCAGTTTTCATAATAGTATCGAAAAGGTTTAAAACGAGACTGGTTTGATCTGAGAGACCGGGTTCTATGTTGGGTTGTCTTTCCACAGGTACAATCATAAAGGAACGGAGTTTTTTATAAAGTGTTGGTTGTTGTTTCACCTTTAGATTATACGAGAAATAATCCCAAAATCGAATTAATAGTATAACAAAATCAAAGGTTGTTTTCCGTAACTGAGTTAAATTTTAAAACCATGCATGAAGCGAGAGAAAACATAGAGCTATTGAACAATGTGAGGCATCAATCAGGGAAGAATCTTACCTTGTGACAGAAGAAGAAAATAAGCAAGAAAAACTTTAATGAAGCATATGATATAGAAATCTAAACAATTCACAGGTGTTGTACCTGTTGATAGTTGATACAAAGGAAAAGCTGTAAACGATTAGATGACTGAAATAAATGATCACCACAGTAGAGGTTGTATTAAATTGCAACTAAGCATTCATTAAAGACACATATGAGATATTATGTGAAATGTGAAATAATAGAAGAAACACATAACCTAGTCTTGATGGAAAAAAAGAGTCTTCTATCTAACTTGTATTAATTCTGGCAAAAGAAATATTCTCTGGTACAATCGGCCAAAAAGAAAAAAATCTATGGTTCCATATTTCAAAATTATACTTATACAAGATTAAAACACTTTGAATTCTAATCATTTTTAAAAGTTTCGGTTACAAATGGAAAATGAAGCGTTTCACTTCCTTGTCTCTTGTCTTCCCCCATGTGGGCAGGGCATTTTCTTTTCTTGTTCTCTGGCTCCAAAAATAGGATGGAATAGGCATATGTTACTACTTGCCTCCAGAAGTCTTCCCTTTCCCCTACTCCGTACAATTAACACACCTCTCTATCAACTGGGCTATCAACTTGGAAGGTTCAGCTTGGCTGTTCGCCTCGAAAGTGTAGAAATTCTTTGCCAACTCTTGCAATCTTTTTCCTACTTGTCAGTCTTCCATGATGATAGACCACAATTGCAAGCTTGGTTTTATAAACCATTTATCCACTTGGGAAATATCGACCTGACTTACCTAGGATAATTCAACTTGTCCTTTTCCACATTTTCCTTGATATCCAGTAGATGTTTGGCTATGTCAATTTTGCCCAATGTTCCAACACTACCTTCCTTATCGAGATCTAACAATTTTTTATTTATTAAGCCAAATGTTTCTTCACAAGCATCTCTCATATCTTTATCTCTTTTTCTGCTCTCAGATATATTATGTTCCCATGCCTTCAGTAAGATGTTACCTCCAGTTTGCTCTGGGATAGACAACCTGGAACTGATGGCCATGTCTTCTTGCAGTGTTGCTATAACAACCTCTTGGAAAGCAACTCGAGCTACCCCAACTTCTCTTTCTCTCAAGGAGATATCCTTTAACGTTTGTTCTATCGTATGAAAATGATTATGTATGGTTTCTACTTTGGCAAGTAGATCCTATTGAGCTACTTATACCTTCTTTCGTATTTCCGTGGCTTGGGATTGGAATACCATTATGTCTATGACCTGGTTTTCAACATAAATTAATTTAGATTGCAACAGTTTTATTTGCTCCTCCTGTTGACTTACCTGTGTTTGTATTATTTGTGACGATTGATGCATCAGCTCAAGATCATATTTAAGTTTCTTGATTTCTTGTTGATCAATTACTCTGGCTTGCTTGAAACCTTTATTTGCCTCATCCCTGGTAGTCGCCTCTACCGTCGCTACCCGAGCCTCTAATTTGTTGATCAAGAGGTTCTTTTGTTTCAACCGTGCCTTCAAAGTTCCAACTGAATATTGGTTGACTGTTGCATAAGCCCCCAATGTTCCTGCTACCTCATCGGTGAATTCTTCCTCTTCCAAGGCTTCTCCATTTGTTAGGATTTTGTATTTTTTAGCTACTGCGCTTGCTCTTTGGTATGTTTCTTTCTTCACCACAGCCTTCCTTTTATTACTGAATAAGAATTCACTAGGAGGAAAATCTTCTACAGATATAGGTTTCAGGTCCTCCTTGAATATCCACTTTGTATCGGGGTTCTCCTTTGTTAATTGTAAGGGAGTGACAGATGCAATGGGGATACCGATTTCCTTGGTAACTATCTCTGGGTTTCCTTCTTCTTGGTTGGGGATCTCTTCATCCTGATTCGAGATCTCAGTTTCCTCTGTCTTGTTCTAAGTCTCTTATTTTCTAGGGTTCGCGCCCATTGAAATTTCATCTTCTACTTGTTGTGTACCCAAAGGTTTTGAGTTTCTTCCCTATAAAACTATGGGGAGGCAACTTCTCATGTGCTCTTGGAATTTATAAAAATTGACCATATCACCGGGCAACAGAGCTTGAACCCGACTTAATAATTCAGAGTAGGACCTCGCACCTCGAAAGATTTCATCATGAGGTGAGTCTTCGTGTTCGTATCTTTTCAGCCCACAGCTCGCCATGTGATTACTCACAACCTTTTTAGGCTCGTGTTTCTTAAAATCAATGTCTACCAATTTCATTTCCTCCAAGGCCATAGCCTCCTCTTTGGCATGGCCGAAATCTAATAAAGAATATCTACCAATGTGAATGGGGAAGGGTGGCCATACCTTCTTCAATACTCCTTTAAGGTCCTTGCTTATCCCACCTAGCACAGTTTGCCTGGCGATCTCGCAACATACTAGCTTGTATGGTAAGAATAGCAACAGAGCATATGGGGGTACAAAGGTGCCAAAAACCCTAATATATGAAAACTCTGCTTCTATATACCAATCTTACACACTGAACAAGTTGGCCATGATGTTATCTGAAATTCTCAGAGGCGGAGGGCCAAAGATGGAGACATGCACTGGTACCATTACCCAGTTGAAAATCTCGTAGACGAATTCTTTGGCTTTATCATTCCAGAGTTTCGAGTGGTAGACATGAATAGGCTCTGCATTAGTTGGAGTCCAGCTCAAAATCATTAATGGGAAAGGTGTCATGAAGCAAATAACATCCATAATGTAAGCAGACATGAAGAATATGGATGCTTTCCCACTCACCTTTTGTTCTTGATATTCTGTAATTCGACTGGCCAGACTGTCTGACAATAATTTGGCCCAGTTGAAAGAGAATCCCTCTACTATTGTGTGAATAAGTGGTACCCGTGGGAGAAATAAGTGAGAGGTGTCCTCCTTCCCATACAGTCTGCAAACCATCATTGCTATATACATGAATTGTGGTACCAACGATGAGATTGAATAACTTCCATTAGTATCAGCTCTGAATTTTGCGGGGTGCAAAACCCAGTCTTTGATTAGATCTGATAAGATTTTCCCAAACTACTCGCATTCTTTATTTTTGAAACCCTCTAAGAATTCAGCATTGTGAGTAAGGTTTGGTGTGGGAGAATATTTATACATTGGTTGTAAATTCTTTGGTCTGAATGTCCCAATTGCCACCTTTTGCTCGTTGAATATTGTCCTAGTCGGGATGTCTACATGGTCCAGCACCCATCTGATCATATCATAATAGGGAAAAATCCATGGTCTTGCTGCTATCTTGTGCATCTTTGACTGAGTGGCAATTTTTCATTTGGTGGACAAGTCATCTTTCTCGTTATCGATGGAATTATCTGGACAATTTATCAGCTCAGATTGTAGAATGTTGGAGACATACGTCTATGTTTTGACAGTATTGATACTTCTAGGTGAGGTATCAGAAATAATATCTGAACCTTGATATAGAACCTTGCAATTAGATCCCCTGTCACAGAAATTGAAAACACAGACATAGATTATCTTGTGAACTGGCTCTGTGCAAATTAGAAAGAAATCTAAGATAATGACTGAAACCTTTTCACTTTGAGCACTTACGTTTGTGCGAGTCCTTGCTGAAAATACGTTTAAATCATTTAATAGAAATATTTAGAAATAAAATGATATCTTACTATCAATCACCTCACTAAATTTGTAATAAATTCCATAAATGTTTGATAATTCGTGATTCGGGAGGATCGCGGCAACGTTTAATTCTTGGTTCATAGGCTATACGGGTTGAAGGTTGCTTAAGGTGTTAATTAATCCAATTCAACCTTTTAATTAAGTAAGTTTAGTCCTTAATCCCCTTTTCGACGTTCATTGTATCAGACGATTTTACTCCTAGTCTTTGAACCACGAACCCTGAATTCGCGATAGTGCGATTTGGTTGATTAACTGTGATTTGACTTAAGATTTTAATTAACCATGATTAATTAATGAATACCACGACTTCAGGGATCAGAGTTACAAACGTGTTGTTTTTGAGGTAATAACCGTCGAGTCGCAAAATCGCGATAAAGATTAACTATGGCTTAAATGTCATTATTCTTGTTATTAACCAGATTGACTTAAAACAATTTTGCAACTTTGCATGTCAGAGATTTGAAGTGCGTTTGACGTGTAACTCCCGAAATGCGAGAGAATGAGGTAATAAAAGGTGATAATCCCTTCTTAGTGGTTCAATAATGGTGATTAAAACTAAACCAACTATCGCCATTTCGCATGTCGGGATACTGGGGCTTTGGTAAGTATAATCGCGACACACACGAAATCCCGAAATCTGAATTTTTAGACTTAAGTGTATCATTTCACTACTTAGCAAATAGGCAGATCCAACCTTTGATAACTAGAGTATTCGAAAAATACAAGTGTTCCAACATAGGATCCAACTAGGGATCTCATCTCCTTGCGGGATGAGAAGAATACCAGGTCAAGCACCTTTATTGGGTAAATAGAGTCATTAGTTTGTTTCTGCGAAACTTGTCTAGAAAGAGGATACAGAGGGAGAAAGGGGGTTTCATCCTTACTTATGAAATCTTTCGAACTTAATCACTCTCTTATCTCAATATTAGTCCTCCTTCTCCTCTAATACTGAATTTGGGTCTACTCAAGATGATCAAAACAACATTGGGGATTTGAATAGGTTCTGTTGATTTTGCTTGCATCAAGGTGAAGTAACTTCAATTATTTTAATCAGGGAGTCCTGCATGCACCTGGGATGTAGATCAGGTTTCAAAGAAAACTAATTACCAGAGTACAGTACAATTCATGTGTAACAACCTTACAGATATTTTAGACATTGATTCACTGTCAACGAGCTTGTTCAGTACCCCGGTGAAGTTATCTGATTCCCTTTATTGAATTTCCTTTCACCACTTCAAGATGTAACTTTGCATTTAAATGCTGAGATGAGGACAATCATTTTATGAATTTCCTTTCATCATCTCTTTTCGGACTAGATGGGGGCAATCAATTTTTTGAATTTCATTTCACCATCTGTCTTATATTTTCCTTTGCCATGAAATGGGGGAAATCAATTAGTAGAAAATATACAAGGGGTAATATTTGTGTATAATTTTGCAACCAAGGTCTGTTAACTCACTTTCCTTACTCTGGATCAATTTTCCTTTGACCTTATAAACATCTTAGTTGGTAGGAAATCTTTAGAGGAGAGTTTATTTCCAGGGGCCTTCTTTTGAGCAAGACTAATCGTCAAGACTTGTTGAAAAAACCAAGGGAGTTAGGATTAGCCTAAGCATATCTTAGTTCAGTGATAGATGAGGGTTCACAAGAACTTGCCGCCTTTTTTGTTGGTGTTCGGAAAAATCGTTTGTTGGCTTTCATAGCTAAAGTGGAACTTCTTTTCCCTCTGTGAAAACCATGGGAAGATATCAGGATTCAAGGGGAAAGAATCAAAGATTTGGGACAGAGTGGCAAAGAAGGTTTTGGATTTCGTAAGAACAGGCATTATAACACAATCCTGACTCCTAGAAATTTTTTCTTATTTAGGACACTTCACTTCTTTTGTTTTATTTTGATTATTTTTATCTTATCTACTGGAACTTTTTAGAATCCGCAGTAAAAAAAAATTACTCTTTTGATAATCCATCGAGTGAAAATGTTCATACTCATGAGACCGTTATTGCACCTAGGTGACCTTTGTTTGCAATCTAGATATTTAGGGAATTTGTACATTTTCCTTACCATTTCGTTCTCATCTTAGTAAACTATCTTTTATCACTTGTTTCAAGTGAATCAGTTTCCCAATACATGACCATTCGTTTTCCTCTTGATGATGTTTGGGCTGTAAACCAAAATCATGTAAGAAAGAAACATGAAGAGCGTCAGGATTTTAAAATTTATGGAATTCAATGTGTTGAAAATTTCGTATCACTAACCTGTTTTATTTGCGATGAAAAAGAAAATAAAACTTACCCAAAAGCTATAAAAACATAAACACAAACCGGTATATATAGTGGAATTTTGGAAATAATTTATTGCATATAGTGCTTCAGATAGCGCCCGTTGATAGGGGCATTAAGGGTTTTACTGTCCAATTTTTCTAACAGAAATGAGTTCTTCCCTTCAGTAGTTGTGACTTTGAATGGGCCATACCAGATATGGTCAAATTTTCCATGTTTTTCCGAGTCTTCCCTTCTAGCATCCCATTTCAAAACTAAATCACTAGGGAGGAATTCCCTGTCTTTAGCCTTACCTTCGAACAGTGCTTTCATATTGTCATGATACTTCTGAAGTCTTTCATCTACCTCCATTTTTTTCTGTTGAACTTCGATCAACTGATTTATTCTTCTTGTGATGTGATTTGGTTCTTCTTTTTCATCCTGCCAAAGTTTCATCATGGGTAGGGCCATATTTATGGGTAGCACTACGTCGGTCCTATATACCATTTGAAAAGGAGAAGTGCCAATCAATCTCTTGGTGCCTATCCGATTCGCCCACAAGGCGTACTTCAAATGCACATGCCAAGATTTTTTGTTTTCGTTCAACACTTTCTTAATTATGGTAATTAAGCTTTTATTCGATGATTCAGCGAGCCCGTTGCCTTGGGGGTAGTATGTTGTATAATGTACCAGTATAATATTGTATTTTTGGAAAAAGCTCACCACTTCCATATATTTGAATGCATGGGTGTTATCTGTAACTATTTTTCGGGGACAACCAAATCTAGATAATATGTTTTCTTCCAGGAAATCTATGACCACTGAATCTGCTGCTTTTCTGGTCGGAATAGCTTCCACCCATTTGGTGAAATAATCGGTAGCAGTTAGGATCCATCTATGTTGAGTGCTAGAATGTGGGTTAATCTCGCCCATAAAATCCAACCCCCATTGTTGAAACGGGGCTTCCGTTTTAATCGAGACCAAAGGTAATGCTGGGAGCTTCTGCTTGCGTGCAAAAAACTGGCAAGAGTTACAGGCTCTAACCTTAGTATTGACATCTTAAAATAGTTTAGGCCAGTAATATCCTGCCCTCAGGATTTTATAAGCTATTTCTCTCCACATGTGATGTCCTCTGCATACCCCCTCGTGAAATTCATTTATGACTTTTTTGGTTTCTTACTCGACCAAACAAACTAGTAGAAAACCTAGAGGGTCTTTCCAATACAATTGGCTTTCGGATATATAGTACTTTACTGCATGCAATTTCACTGTCCTGGATTTAGATGGAGATAAATCACTTGGGTAGTTCAGGGTCAGAAGGTACGATACTATGTCTTTATACCAACCTGATGAGGTGAATTTCTCTTCGATTCTGGTTGGATCTATTTGGTAATCAAATTCATCTGTGTCCACACATCCTTTGTATTCTTGCAGGTTATTTATTCCGAGTGCTATGAAATCTGATTCAGCTAAGAGATTAGCCAAACCCTATCCTTTTACGAGCTTCGTTGGTTTGACCTCTAGATCAAATTCTTGAATTTTAGCAAGCCACTGACCCCTCTTCCCATCACTGTCGGGCTACACCAATATATCTTTTATAGAACTGATGGGCACATATTCAATTAACTTGGAGTGTAACACATAGGTTCTGAAAGACTTCAGTTCCTTTACCATAGCGTATGCCTGCTTTTCCATTATATCATATCTCAATTATGCATCTCTAAGGAACTTACTGAAGAATGCTATTGGTTTCTCGAAACCCTCTTTGTTCTTCTAGAGGAGTACTACCACAATCGTGTGTTCAGATGCAAATGAGAAAATCATAAACTCTTTTAGATAATCAGGGTTGGCCATCACGGGTGCTTTGCCTATAAATTTCTTGATACGTGCAAATGACGGTTTGGATTCTGCCATCCATTTCACTTCATTGTTCTTCTTCAGCATATCTATGATCAATTTCACGATTTCAACAAAATTCGGGATAAATCTCCTCAAAAAAATTATTTTTCCTAAAAATGATTGAATTTCCTTTACATTTCTAGGTATATTTATAGTGTATATAGCTTCGACCCTTTTAGGGTCAATTTTAATCCCGTACTGAGACACAATATGGCCCAAGAGCTTACCTTCCTGCATTGCAAAGTGATATTTTTTGGGATTTAAGGACAAACCAAATTTGCAGCATTTCTCGAACATTTGCTTGAGATGTATCAGATGATCTTCATCGGATTTAGAAAAAATGGTCAGAACGTCAAGATAAATAACCACGAATCTATCTCTCTCACCGACAAAAGCGATATCCATAACATGCTGGAAAGTAGCACCTGCATTCATTAAACCAAAAGGCATTTTGTCATACATAAACGTGCCCCAAGGGGTGGTGAAAGTTGTTTTTTCTTTATCGTGTTCGTTGACAACAATCTGATTGTAACCCAAAAACCCGTCGATCATTGACCTTCTATTTTCCCCAACCACCTTTTCCAAAACGTTATCCATTTTTGGAAGCGGATAATTGTTTTTGAGAGAGGATTTATTTAGATTTCTAAAATATACACACAGTCTGATATCTCCACTCTTCTTCCTAACCGGGACTAGGTTAGCTACCTAGTCAGAGTATCTCACTGGTATAATTATTTTTGCGTCCAAAATCTTTTTAACTTCCTTTTTTAGCATAGGAAATAAAATGGGATTGATTTGCCTGAGTTTATGTCTGAAAGGTTTAACATCGGGTTTTAAAGGTATCTTGTGCTCGATCACAGTGTTTTCATAAGTTCTCAGCTCATCGTAAGACCAATTGAACACGTCTTTGTATTGCTAGAGTAAATCTACATACTTACCTTTTATCTCAGGGGGAAGCTATTTTGATATCTTTACTATTTTGGGCTCCTCTTTGGTCCCTATATCACAATCTTCAACTTTTTTTGGTTGAGGTTGTAAAGTAGATTTTAGGGGCATGTCATTTTGGTCAAACAATCTTTCTAGAGGGATTAGTCCTTTCAGAATCTGATTTTTTTTAATACTAACATGTGATGATTCATGATCTTTTCTTGGAACTCTTGAGGATCCTCCCCTTCTTGCATAATCCAAGTATGGTTGTTTTGGTTTTCTTGGTCAATGTGAGTTTTAGTGAAATCATCCACCATTTCAAGGAATTTTTTTATGTGTTTGTCATCTTCGAAGACCTGCCAGTGTTGTATATTATTCGATATGGAGGGTTTGTGCCTCACCTCTATATTATACTTTAGTTTGAAATATGTAGGAGGTGGGAAAGTTGAGGCTTCTTTGGCTAATGAATTGGCTTTTAGGTTTTCTGCACGTGGAATGTAATGAACATTTACCGATGAGAAAAAAATTTCCATTAGATCTCACGCGCAATTTCTATAAGATCTTAATCTTGGGTGTTTGGCCTGGTACTGCAAATTTATCTGCTTCAAAATCAACTCCACATATCCATAGACTCCCAATTTCTTTATGTTCATCTTCCTAGCAGCGTCTAGTCCCAAGACTAGGGCTTCATACTCACATACATTATTTGTGTAGTCTATGTTCCACTGTAGTCCGTAAGAAAAGGGGATAACAAATTCATTTTCAGGTGCTACAAAAAGTACTCTTGCACCTGCTCCTTCACATGACGAAGTGCTATCAAAAAACATTTTCCAAATCCCAGTGTTATACACATTTTCATCTATCTTTTTTTATTTATTTTCCTCTATAAAAATTTCTTCTATACAATTATTTACACAATCATCAAAAGATAAAATACAATTTCCCAGGTATTGATCGACGGCATAAACATGATAATTATTAGGATTCTCTGGATCACTTACTATATATGCTAACCGTGTCTCTCTGTATAACTGATTGAACTGTCTGCCAAAAACAGGAATCGTGGCATAGGTCATGTCTAGTTGAAGAGATCCCCCAATCTTGGCTCCCCAAGACATAGATAAGAGCAAATCATAATTCAGAGGTTATCAACGATAACTACATCCATTAGAACATTTTTTACCGAAACCTGTGCAAGAGTTACCACTAGGTCTTTGATCATGCCCATACACTTAGCTCTCCTTGAATCGAAAGAATACAGGTCTCTGTATGGCCTGGTGATTTCGAGGCCTAGTCTGTCCATAATAGACTTGGGCATCACATTATACGATTCTCCAGAATCCAACATGCAATTGTGCAGCAGACGCTCGTGCACGTTTAGTGTAATGTATAAAGGAGCGATGGTATCCCTGGAACCTTCAAAATGTGGATCGAAAGTTATATTAGGCTTTTCATCTTCCAAATTTATCACGCCATAATGACTCTCTAAATCTAAAAAATTGATCATCTTGGTTATTTTCTTTCGGTATACAGGATTCTTTGCCAATTCGACCAAGGGTATTGGTATCTTGATCTTATTTATCTCATTTTCTAGGCTAAAACCTCCCACAAGTTTATCTGTTTCTTTGGTTGAAGCTTCGGTCTGCCTCCTTTCTAACTTATTTGTTTGCATTGCGTTATTTTCAGCTGGTTTTGTTTCCAAAGTCTGTGTTCCGGCTATCTTAGCTTTCCCAGCTTGGACCTCAGACTCCTTTATTTTGGTATTCTGTGAGTCTACTCCCTTTATTTTGGCAATCTATGTCTCAGCGTCTTTCGGAGCAGGCTCATATGTTTCACCTCTTGGCAGAACTTTCTTTGGTTGAGTAGTTGACACAGATTTATTTTTAGGCCTCAGATTGTACTTATGTTGGAGCTCGGCCATTATAGTATCAACCATCCCTTTATAGGTAGAATTACCTGCATTATTTATGTTGTTATATTTATTTGACGGTTATTATGTGTTCAGAGACCTCTCATAATATTCCTTGGTTTGATGAGGTTGTACACAATCATCGCCCAAATTGTTAACGTCTTCTCCTAGATCCTCAAACTCTTGCAAGTCATTTCCTCCTATAAATTTTTTTGTTTTTTAAAGGAGTTTGAATTTTTTGGTCTTCATTTTTAATCTGTCTTTCTTGAATTTGAGGATTGGGGTTTCTTCTAAAATATTTCTTAACGAATTGATCTGCTTTGGATTGATCTAGCTCCATCCTCGAAATTTTATTTGATAGATCTTTTATTATCCTAGCCATATCATCCATTTTATCATCTGCGGACCTCCATGATCCTGAAGGTCCCGCTTGTTCTTTAAAATGTTTGGTCTCTCTCTTTCCCATTTCTATTTTTGTTTTTAGTACTAGAAGCCATCATGTTTCACTCAATTTCCATGGCATCATCTTGCATTCGGGTTAGGTCGGCCCCTCTCCTTTCTCTCAGTAAAAGTGTGAAATTAGGTTCGAAGGCTCCCACAAAGGTTACCTTGGCTGCAGGTTGGGATGGTTTAACTTCAATTGGGATCTTATTATATAATTTTTTAAATCTTTGAATGAATTCCATAACGGTTTCTGAACTTTTTTTCTTCAAAGATCCAAACTCAGTCAGATAGTATAAATGGTCCTCCCTTTCACCCCATTGTCTAATAAAGGAATCTTCTAGAGAATCATAGGATAATATCGAACTTGCGGGCAGACTTCGAAACTAGGTTCTCACCTGACTTTCGAAAGTTTGGACAAACAACCATGAATACACATCTTCATGTTCGAGAACTAGGATATCTGCGAATTGATCAAAGAATTTTATATGTTCGGTCGCGGTTAGGAAACTTAGGTAGGTTTTTCATGTAGTTTTCATGAAGGTCATGAAGGGACACTGGGAGGACCAAAGGAGCATATCTGGTAGCTACTTTAGCGAAAATCCTAGGGGGTGGGGGTGGCCCTTGCCCCCCCAATCCTCCTCCTGCAGCAGCCCCAACTCCTCCTCCACCGACATCCACCATAGATACTCTAGGAGAGGAAACCGGTACATTTTAAAAAGGGTTTTGGAAGATGTATAGCGAATCTTTAGCTTCTTCGGGAGACGAGAAAGCTGAAAAAGGTGGAAACGGGATATGGGGGCTTGGTTCCTCTGATTTGCAAGAGATGTAAACGGGGGAACCTGCAGGTGTGGAATCCGAGTATATGGTATACTCTTCGAGACTTAGTGAGGTCAGGAAATATGACTGAAGAGTTGGAGGGATATCAATCGATGCGAGATTTACCAAGGGATTTTCCCCTTCGTTTATGCAGGGGTAGTCGTATGAGTTTCAGATTTAATTTTTGGGAAAGATAAATTTGGATTTAGGGTTTCGGACTTGACTTTCTTCGTTTCTTCAGAAAGGGTTTTGATGAGAGCTTCTTGTGAAGTCACTGCCTTGAGTGGAATCTTGGCCTTAGTTTGAGTGTGTCTAAGCTGGTAGATCACAGTAGTTGGCTTAAGGGAACCTCTTGTTTACCATCTGGATTTTGTCTGGTGTTCCTTCGACCGAATGACAGCTTACTTAAACATGGAGTCACCAAGTGAATAATAGGAACTTAGCCTTTAGAAGGTGTTCACTCTTTGTTCACTATCAAAGAGTAAAAACTTGCAAATGTCATTCTCCCAGGGAAAATGATTTTGTATCTCCGTCCCTAACAACGGCACCAAAAAGATGTTGTTCTAGAGTCTATACTTAAGGCTATAAAGTACTGAGTCTAGGCATCCAAAAAGAGGGTGAAATATATAAAGGAATAAAAAAACTGGGAAAAGAAGCTAAGGTTGATTTCATAGTTTTCTGGGTCTAGCTTCCAGTTGTTCTTGAATGTTTATGTCTCGTTCAATGGCTACCCATGAACGTTCGAGTTCAGCGTGGGTAGTAGCAGTTTTCATAATGGTATCGAAAAGGTTTAAAGCAAGACTGGTTTGATCTGAGAGACCAGGTTCTATGTTGGTTTGTATTTCCACAGGTACAGTCATAAAGGAACATATTTTTTTATAAAGTGCTGGTTGTTGTTTCACCTTTAGATTATACGAGAAAGAATCCCAAAATTGAATTAATAGTATAACGAAATCAAAGGTCGTTTTCCGTAACTGAGTTAAATTTTAAAACCATACATGAAGCGAGAGAAAACATAGAGCTGTTGAACAATGTGAGGCATGAATCAGGGAATAATCTCACCTTGTGACATAAGAAGAAAATAAGCAGGAAAAACTTTAATGAAGCATATGATATAGAAATCTAAACAATTTACAGGTCTTGTACCTACTGATAGCTGATACAGAGGAAAAGCTTTAAATGATTAGATGACTTAAATAAATGATCACCACAATAGAGGTTTTACTAAATTGCAACTAAGCATTCATTAAAGACACGTGAGAAATGATGTGAAATGTGAAATAACAGAAGAAACACATAACCTAGTCTTGACGGAAAAAAGAGTCTTCGATTTGCCTTGTATTAATTCTGGCGAAAGAAATATTCTCTGGTACAATCGGCCAAAAGGAAAAAAATCCATGGTTCCATCTTTCAAAATTATACTTATACAAGATTAAAACACTTTGAATTCTAATCGTTTTTAAAAATTTTGGTTACAAATGGAAAATGAAGCGTTTCACTTCCTTGTCTCTTGTCTTCCCCCATGTGGGTAGGGCATTTTATTTTCTTGTTCTCTAGCTCCAAAAATAGGATGGAATAGGCATCTGTTACTACTTGCCTCCAAAATTCTTCCCTTTCCCCTGCTCGATACAATTAACACACCTCTCTATCAACTAGGCTATCAACTTGGAAGGTTCGGCTCGGCTGTTCGCCTCAAAAGTGTAGCAATTCTTTGCCAACTGTGGCAATATTTTTTCTACTTGTCGGTCTTCCGTGATGATAGAACACAATTGCAAGCTTGGTTTTATCAAGCATTTATCCACTTGGGAAATATCGACCTGACTTACCTAAGATAATTCAACTTGTCCTTTTTCCAAATTTTCCTTGATATCCAGCAGATGTTTGGCTATGTCAATTTTGCCCATTGTTCCAACACTACCTTCCTTATCGAGATCTAACAAATTTTTAGTTATCAAGACGAATGTTTCTTCACAAGCATATCTCATCTCTTTAACTCTTTTTATTCTCTCAGGTATATTATGTTCCCACGCCTTCAGTAAGATGTTACCTCTGGTTTTATCTGGGATAGACAACCTGGAACTGATGGCCACCTCTTCTTTCGTTGTTGCTATAACAGCCTCTTGGAAAGCAACCTGAGCTTCCCCAACTTCTCTTTCTCTCAAGGAGATATCCTTTAACACTTGTTCTATCGTATGAAAATGATTCTGTATGGTTTCTACTTTGGCAAGTAGATTATGTTGAGCTACTTCTACCTTCTTTCGTATTTCCATGGCTTGGGATTGGAATACCATTATGTCTATGACCTGGTTTTCAACAGAAATTAATTTAGATTGCAACAGTTTTATTTGCTCCTCCTATTGACTTACCTGTGTTTGGCTTATTTGTGCCAACTGATGCATCTTCTCAAGATCGGATTTAAGTCTCTGGATGTCTTGTTGATCAATTACTTTGGCTTAATGATCGAAACCTTTATTTGCCTCATCACTGGTAGTTGTCTCTTCTGTTGCTACATGAGCCTCCAATTTTCTGATCAATAGGTTCTTTTGTTTCAACCGTGCCTTCAAAGTTCCAAATGAATATTGGTTGGTTGTTTCATAAGCCCCCAATTTTCCTGCTACCTCATCGGTGAATTCTTCCTCTTCCAAGGCTTCTCCATCTATTAGGATTTTGTATTTTTTAGCTACTGAGCCCACTCTTTTGTATTTTTCTTACTTCACCACAACATTCCTTTTACTGAAGAAGAATTCACTAGGAGGCAACTCTTTAAAGAGATAGGTGTCATGTCCTCCTTGAATATCCACTTTGTATCGGGGTTCCCCTTTGTGAATTGTAAGGGAGTGACAGATGCAATGGGGATGTCGATTTCCTTGGTAACTATCTCTGGGTTTCCTTCTTCTTGGTTGGGGATCTCTTCTTCCTGATTCGAGACCTCAGTTTCCTCTGTCTTGTCCTGAGTCTCTTTTTTGCTAGGGTTCACGCCCATTGAAATTTTATCTTCTACTTGTTGTGTACCTAGAGGTTGTGAGTTTCTTCCCTGTAAAAATTTGGGGAGGCAACTTCTCCTGTGCTGTTGGAATTTATTAAAATCGACCATATCACCAGGTAGCAAAGATTGAACCCAGCTTAAGACTTCAGAGTAGGACCTCGCACCTCAAAATATTTCATCATGAGGTGAGTCTTTGTGTTCGTATTTATTCATCCCACAGCTCACCATGTGATTACTCACAACCTTATTAGGGTCGTGTTTCTTAAACTCATTGTCCACCAATTTCATTTCCTCCAAGGCCGTAGCCTCCGCTTTTGCATGGCCGAAATCGAATAAAGAATATGTACCAATGTGAATGGGGAAGGGTGGCCATACCTTCTTCAATACGCCTTTGAGATCCTTTCTTATCCCACCGAGAACAATTTTCTTGGCGATCTAGCAACATACTAGCTTGTCTGGTAGGAATAGAGACAGAGCATATGGGGGGACAGAGGTGCCAAAAACCCTAATATATGAAAAATACGCTTCTATATACCAATATTCCACGCTTCTTAGGTTGGTCATGATGTTATCTAAAATCCTGGGAGGTGGATGGTCGAAGATGGAGACATGCATTGGTGCCATTACCCATTTGAAAATCTTGTAGACGAATTCTTCGCTTTATCTTCCTAGAGATTCGAGTGGTAGACATGAATAGGCTCTGCATTAGTTGGAGTCCATCTCCAGCTCATTAATGGGAAAGGTGTCATGAAGAAAATAACATCCATAATTTAAGAGGACATGAAGAATGAGGATGCTTTCTCGCTCGCCTTTTGTGCTCGATATTATGTAATTCGACTAGCGAGACTGTCTGACAACAATTTGGCCCAGTCGAAAGAGAATCCCTTTGCTACTGTGTGAATAAGCAGTAGCCATGGAAGAAATAAGTGAGAGGTGTCCTCCTTCCCATACAGTCTGCAAACCATCATCGCTATATACATGAATTTTGGTACCAACGATGAGATTGAATAAATTCCATTAGTATCGGCTCTGAATTTTGCGGGGTGCGAAACCCAGTCTTTGATCAGATCGGATAAGGTTTTCCCAAACTGCTCACATTCCTTCTTTTTGAAACCCTCTAATAATTTGGAATTGTGAGTAAGGTTTGGTGTGGGAGACAATTTATACATTGCCTATAAATTCTTTGGTTTGAATGTCCCAATTGCCACCTTCTTCTCATTGAATATTGTCCTAGTCAAGATCTCTACATGGTCCAACACCCATCTGATCATATCATAATAGGGAAAAATCCGTTGCCTTGATGCTATCTTGTTCATCTATGACTGAGAGACAATTTTGTATTTGGTGGACAAGTCATCTTTCTCGTTATCGATGGAATCATCTAGACAATTTATCAGCTCGGATTGCAGAATGTTGGAGACATACGTC
Organism: Picea engelmannii; assembly: GCA_009831015.1. Taxonomy (NCBI): domain Eukaryota; kingdom Viridiplantae; phylum Streptophyta; class Pinopsida; order Pinales; family Pinaceae; genus Picea; species Picea engelmannii. The sequence goes on along the minus strand of ML784291.1, from coordinate 403,911 downwards.
CATGTTTTGACAGTATTGATACTTCTAGGCGAGGTATCAGAAATAATATTTGAACCTTGACCTGGACTCTCGGTAGCTACCTTGGATGATTTTCATGGAGCCATGATATAGAACCTTGCAATTAGATCCCCTGTCACAGAAAATGAAAACACAGACAGAGGTTATCTTGGTGAACTGGCTCTGTGCAAATTAGAAAGAAATCTAAGATAATGACTGAAATCTTTTCTCTTTGAGCACTTAAGTCTGTGCGAGTCCTTGCTGACATAATGTTTAAATCATTTAATAGAAATATTTAGAAATAAAACGATATCTTACTATCAATCACCTCACTAAATTTCTAATAAATGCCATAAATGTTTGATAATTCGCTATTCGGGAGGATTGCGACAACGTTTAATTCTTGGTCTGTAGGCTGTACGGGTTGAAGGTTGTTTAAGGTGTTAATTAATCCAGTTCAACCTTTTAATTAAGTGTGTTTAGTCCTTAATCCCCTTTTCAACATTCACAGTATCGGATGATTTTACTCCTAGTCTTTGAACCAAGAACCTCGAATTCGCGATAGTGTGATTTGGTTGATTAACTATGATTTGACTTAAGCTTCTATTTAACCATGATTAATTAATGAATATCGCAACTTCGGAAATCGGAGTTACAATTTTTTTGTTTTTGAGGTAACAACCATCGAGTTGCGAAATTGCGATAAACATTAACTATGGCTTAAATGTCATTATTCTTGTTATTAACCAGATTGACTTAAAACAATTTCGCAACTTCGCATGTCGGAGGTTTGAAGGGAGTTCGATGTGTAACTCCCGAAACATGAGAGCACGAGGTAATAAAAGGTGACAATCCCTTCTTAGTGTTTCAATAATGGTGATTAAAACTAAACCAACTATCTCCATTTTGCATGTCGGGATACTGGGGCTTTGGTAAGTATAATCATGATACACACGAAATCCCAAAATCTGACTTTTTAGGCTTAAGTGTATCGTTTCACTACTTAGAAAATAGGTGCCTCCAACCTTTGATAACTAGAGTATTAGAAAAATACAAGTGTTTCAACACATTTCATTCCATTTCCAGTGGTATGTGGAACGTCACATAACTTCTCATGGTTAGAGAGTTATGGCCATGAGAAGTTGGAGAATCCAGGTTTGGGTAATGGACCCAAGTTTGTTTGATGGATAATGGTATGAGTTTTGATATATTTGTAGGTAATACTATTATATATATATATTACATGTCATTGAATTTCTGGTGGTATATGGAACGTCACATAAGTCCTCACGGTTTGAGAGTTATGGCCTTACGAAGTTGGAGGACCCTCATATGTCATCTAGAAGCCCCAAAAGGTCAAAGTAGTCAAAGTGGTTTAAGATATTTTAGAAGGTAAATAATAAAGTGAAGTGATGAGTGTACTATAATTCAAAGTTAATACAAAATAAATTATTTAAATATTAAATTTAATGGATAAATTAGAAGTGGATTAACCCTAAAATAAGGAAACTGAGCAAAGTGACCTAGAAGATGTTTTTAAGGAAGCTACTTGGAGAGTATAAATAAGAGGCACGGCTCTCTCATTTTAAATCCCACTTCAGAATATTGAATATATATATAGGTGTCTTATATAACCAAAGGATATCTGAGCCTAATTTCTGAGGGAAGGTGAAGAAAAGAAGGCCAGAATTCAAGGAAGGATAAATTCTTTTGATGATGATTTCTACGGTATGTTATTTACAGGTCATCTCACCATTTTCGCAATAATTGTTTTTCTAGAATGATTCAGACCATTCAATTGTTATTCCATTGATGAAACATATCCAAGTATATGTGGTAAAAAAATCATCTTTTGGTTCATTGTATTTTTGGAGTTACACTCTGTGGAAAATAGAGTTTGTGGTTAGTCCTGAAACTAGTCTAAAACGCGCGGGGCACAAAATGTGTTAGTTATAGTACAGTCATAACTTCTTCTTCATAACAGATACCAATTCAGTAAAAAAAATGTGTTAGTTATAGTACAATCTTTATAATTTTTTGTAACAATTTCATATTGATTCAACAAATATTACGTGTTGGGCACGCTCTACAAGGTCGCTCTCTAGAATAAGCCAGAATTCAACAAGCTATGCCATTTTTTCTAAAAATCCTTTTATGAGAGGTTCCAAGTAGTGACACCTGGAGGAATTACATAAAACACACTGACAAACATTGTGTATGATTTTCATATCTTTATTCATTACCGGTACAAACTTATGATTATTTCAAGTTAGGGTTGTTGACTAATCCAAAACTAGTCATATGAGACTAAAGAAAAGTTTGATGAAAATGATAGTCTCTTGTTCTTAAAATTAAGGAAGGTTTGCAGGTATGTGATCATATACACCAGGTCTATTATAGAGTTACAAATCATATTTTGATGATGAAATTTATGAGGGCATTTGGTTGAGGTACATGTCGAGTACATGGTTGAGACAATTAGTTGATGAGTTGGCACATACATGAGGTGTATATTTGATGATGTTGGTACATCTTGATGAATCATAGTTGATGAGTAGTTGATACATGATTGGTACATAATTGGTACATGGTTGGAGACACTTGTTAGTAGTATTGTTGACACATGGTTTATAGATGATGTAGCATACTTGTATTATTAGAATTACATATTGATCTTGGTGATGATTATGAGTTGTTGTGTTATGCTTGGTTGATGCACATCTTTGTGAGTTGCCTTGGTGATTTATATTAGTGAGTAGATCTAATTTGGTTGATAATATTGATGAGACAGGTTATTGTGATAGGTTGTTTGGACACGTTGTTGTGACAGACTATTTGTACAGGTTTGGTGCATGGTTGATGCACTTGTTCATGGTACAGGTTGAGGTACAAGCTGGTGCATGGTTCATGCACTTGTTTATGGTACAGGTTGATTACAGGTTGTTTGGTATAGTTTGGTGCATGGTTGACGCACTTGTTCATGGTACAGGTTGAGGTACAGGTTGGTGCATGGTTGATGCACTTGTTTATGGTATAGGTTGATTACAAGTTGGTGAATGGTTGATGCACTTGTTTATGGTACATGTTGATTAGAGTTTGAGGTAGAGGTCGATGCATGGTTGATGCATGGTTTAGGTTATTGGTACAAGTTATTTGGTGCAGGTTGATTGGTACAGGTTTACATCAGTATATCTCATAGTAATAGTGTGACAGTGGTTCCATCATACTACTTATACATCAGGGCGGTTGGACGGGGCAAGGACAGGTGGTTGTAGCCACCTTCCGGTTGCAGCCAGAGAACATAGGGGGTTGTATCCTCCTTCTGGTTGTAGCTAGAGAATTGGGGAGTTGGAGATTCCCTCAGGTTGTAGCCTAAGAAACTAGGGGGTTGGAGCCTCCTTCCAATTGCTGCTGGAAAAAAAGGAAGTTGGTGCTTCCAATGAATGTAATTCTTCAAGACATATAAGAAAAGTCATTTCGTGGTTTCCTGTCATCCCACAGGCACTCAACAGGTATTACAGAGACCTAAGAAGGCTCAAAAAGCATCAAATCCCACCCAGCATACACCATACCAGGAAAACATTAAAGGGAAAGAGGTGTACGCGACTGTTTGGGAAAACAAAGCATATATACGCAACTTGTAGTGAGACAGTTTGCGTGTATACGTGACTGTCAAGGAAAAATGTGTGTATATGCTTTAAAATGAGGCCAGGCAAGGGAGGAAGGATGAAAACTCAGACCCAGAGTGAACAGGAGATGTCAAGCAATGTTATGACAAGAACCACAATAGAAACAAGAGAAATCTAAAGAGAAAATTACTTCAAACTCTAAGAAAGAAGATTCATCCCTAGTATGGTCACCAATTTTGTTACAAGGAAAATCTCTCTATGGCTAGCGTGAACCACAACAGATAGGTATGGCTGCAAAAATCAATTATTTCCCATAAACATGATATATAAACCAATGTGCAAGAAATATAAGAAAGGGACCTACCTCATCCAGATGTTTGATGATGTCCATTGTTGATCACTTTGACCCAGAGCTTTTTACCTGCAACAAGTTCTCAATAAACAATCGAAGTAAGCATATAGTGATAATATAAAAGGTTAACGCATTAGATAGCATAATCCATTAATATACAAACAAACATGCCCATGGATAATAACTCATATATTTTCAAGATATCAATTAGATGAGAAGAGAGTATTTCTATTAATAAATGATCAGCAGAAGTGAAAATATTATAGACTTCTGTGTCAGCACGGTTCAGAACCAAGAAACCGACTTCCTTCCAGTTGGGCCTCCACCACTTCAATCCTCCACCAAAGGCAAGCTCATATAAGGGAGACAAAGAGGTTCTCCATCAATAAGGGAAGAACTTGGGGGATAAACATTGTGTTCAGACTTAAAGGATAAAGGGATGCAGAATCAATATGAAGTAAATAATTTCTCCAGAGTAAATTTGCTCTCAAAGTTGAATTCTTTCCCCTTTTCCATAGCTCGGAATTGGGCTCTTTATAGCCTTCAAAATGAAAATGAAGGGCCAAGTCAGAACATTTCCATTATATGAAAGGACAAGGATTAGAGATCTCCTATCGTGACATGGAAACCAGACATTTAATTTTGATTTTCTGGCACAAATCTTGATGTACATGGGTTGTAGTGGAGCAGCATGCGTATATGCTCGTTGTATAGGGTGCAAGATGCGTATAAGTGGAAAAAATTTATATTTTGTCTCTGGATTTATCAATCAGGGAAAGTGAGTCTGCATAAGGAAATGGAATAAGGCCTTCTCTACAAGATTGCATAGGGTGAGGCAAATATTGCTCTAACAAACGTGAAATCAACTTTTCTTAATGGAGAACTAGAATAAGAAGTCTACATTGAGCAACCATAAGGATTTTAGTTATCAAAAAATGAAGATTATGTTTGCAGACTAAAGAAGCCCTTGTATGGTCTCAAACATGCCCCTGGAGCATGGTATTCTAGACTAGACAGATACTTATAGAAACAAGGTTTAGGAAAGGAAATGCAAACAACAACCTCTACATCAAGGTAACTCAAGATAGTATTTTATTAATTGAAGTTTGTGTTGATGATATTATTTTTGGAAGTGATGATGACAGGTTGAGCCATAAATTTGAAAAGGATATGTAGAATGAATTTGAAATGTCATTACTTGGAGAACTATCCTTCTTTCTCGGTCTTCAGATATGTCAAAGCAACCAATGAATTTTTATTTCTCAAACCAAGTATATCAGAGAAATGTTAAATATGTTCATAATGGAAGATTGCAAACTAGTCAATACTCCTATGAAAACCAGTTGCAAGTTAAGTAAGGATGACGATTCAAAGTCTACATATCAGAGGCAATACACATCAATGATTGACAACTTAATTTATGTGAAAGCATCCAGACCATATGTAATGCAGGAAATTGGACAAGTGGCAAGATTTCAAGCAACACCAAAGGAATCACATGTTCTAGCAGTAAAGAGGATATCTCAAGGTTACAAAAGAGTTTGGATTATTGATCCAGGTGGATAAGGTGGGTGGCCACCGATATCCACTTGGATCAATTATGGTGTCCAAAAGGAAAGGATTTATCACTTATTTCCTACACAGATGCAAATTGGGAAGGTTGCATTGATAACTGACGAAGCACCAATGGAGCAACATTCTACTTGGGTGAGTGTTTGGTATCTTGGATAAGAAAGAAACAATCATCAATATCATTATATACAATCAAAGCAGAGTATATTGAAGAAGAAACATGTTGTATATACGTTCTATGGATGAAACAAACTCTGACAGATATACAAGTTGAGAATGATGAGCCCATTCCAATCCATTGTGATAATACAAGCACCATTAGTATCTCAAAGAACCTGGTGATGCACTCCAAGACAAAGAACATTCCAATCAAGTATCACTTTCTATGGGAAAAAGTTGCATAGAAGAACATCAGAGTTGAATATGTGGGAAGAAAAGAACAAGTGGTAGATATATTTACAAACCCACTTCCAAGGGAAGCCTTTGAGTATCTTCGCGAGATACTCAAAGTAATTTCTACTCCAAAATGAATGCTTTTGAATGCTTATCTTATATGTCTTGGATTTACATGAGGAAGCACCATAAAGAGGAAAATTCAGGTTGGGGGAGCAGTTTTAGGAAGAGTTCAATGAGGGAGAGTAGCCCCAAGGATATTTCAATTAGGGGGATCATCCAAGGACATGAATTTACCTTTGCCATTGATTGTTGGGTATGTGTTATATTATTTGCATGTGTGTGTGTGTGTGTGGGCACATCATATTTGACAACTACGTCTGACGATCCCAACTTCATTATCTCTTTGTGTTGTTTGTGCTAGGAAACTTCTTAGGGGGTCCAAGGGGGGCAAGTCCCCCCCCCCCCCCNGGTTACGTGCATCATTTGGGGCAGCGCCATGGAAATTGTTTTTGGGCAGTTTTTTCTATTTTAGTGGATTTTGTTATTTTTAGCGGTTTTCTAAATTAATCCCAGATTAAGGGATTAGGGTTTTGGTAGCTATGGAATACCTAAAATATTGTATATATTGTATTGTGAATAGTGAAATTAATACAACAAAGATTTTAAATGTGCGGCACCAAGGAAGGTTGGTTTTCTCCCCGTTAAGGGTTTCCAACATAAATCTTTGTGTACTGTGTGTATGAGCCATTGATTAATTTATGTTTTTCTTAAGAATCTGTATGCATTTCTTTACTTCAAATGTTTAAAAATTACATGTGGTATCAGAGCTCATTTTTTGCTTCAGGGGGGTGCCTTTATTGTTGATGGTTTGGCTTGGTCTTGATAGATCAATTTTATCTTGGGTCTGTGATAAACTTGGGTTCAATGGGAGATTTTGCAGTGGTGATTCAAGTGTATAAAGAGGAATGACGAGCTCTTATAGAATCGAGATAGAGAATTTGAACGGTAAAAACTTTGATCTATGGAAGCTCAAGATGGAGGACATTCTTGTAGACAAATAACAATGGATTGTTGTGGATCCTGGTACACAACCTACTGGTACGCAGTCTACTGGAACACAAACTACTAGTACACAAAATACTAGTACACAAACTACTAGTACACAACCTGTTGGTGTGTTGAAGGAAGATTGGGAGAAGTTGGATAGAAGAGAAAGGAGTACTATTCGACTCTACCTGGTAGATTCGATGTTGTTGAATGTCTCGAGAGAATCTACATCCAAGAAACTATGGGATAAGTTAGATAATTTGTATCAATCAAAGTCCCTCGTAAACAAGTTGTTTCTTTGAAATAAGTTGTATCATATTATGATGGAAGATGCAGATTCTGTGACAGAACATGTAAATTCCTTCAATACTCTGGTAAGTCAACATGTGTATGTTAATATTACGATTGCATAAGATGATACCTGTATCACTTTGTTATGTTCATTTCCAAATGCTTGGGATAATCTGGTTGTAGCAATTGGTAGTACCACTCAATCTACATTAAAGTATGAGGATGTAGTTGCATCCTTGTTATCTGAAGAGATGAGGAGGAAAAACATGGATGGTCAGAGCATATATGCTTTATTTGTAACAGTTTGTACCAAAGACAAGAATCCTAGTAAGTCTTTTGGGGGGGGATCTAAATCTACAGGTAGATCTAAGTCTCTAGGAAAATATTTGAGGAAATGCTAGAAGTGTGGTAAACAAGGACATTATAAGAAAGATTGCAAGTCTAATAAGGTTGATAAACCAAAGGGATCTAATAATGTGTCTTCCATAGAGGCGAAAACCTCCATTGAAGAAGGAGGTGATGGTTACCTAGAATCTACAGGTACACATGCAGACCATGGTTTATGGTTGATCGAATCAAGTGCATCATATCATATGACTCCTCACAGGGAGTGGTTATGTGAATATGAAAAATACGATGGTGGTGATGTATTCCTAGGATATGACTCGACAACCAAAATCATGGGATGTGGAAGGGTTAATTTGTTGTTAAAATATGGAAGGATTAAAACTCTCCCTGGGGTTCTGCACATTCCAAAACTATCTAGGAGCCTAATATCTATAAGCAAGTTGGATGATGCAGGTGTGGATACTGTATTGGGAAAGGGCACTTTCAATATGGTACGAGGAGCAATGGTGTTGATGAGGGGAGTTCGGTGTGGAACTATGTACAATTTTTTGGGAAGCACTTATACTAATGGGTGTAACAGTTATGTTGTCCTTGAGCAAATAAATAAAGAAGACAAGACCAATATTGTCCCTGGAAAGAATACCATGTTGTGGCATCAAAGACTGGGGAATATTGGAGAAAAGGGCCTTCGAACACTACACAATAAATGTATGGTTGAAGGTATGTCTAATTCCACTCTGGATTTTTATTTATGTGAACATTTCATATATGGTAAACAAAATAAAGTAAGATCCCCATCTGGTGCTACAAGAGCAAAGGGTATCTTAGAGTTTATACACAGTGATGTGTTTGGACCTGTGCCTATTCCATAACTAGGTAAATATGTGTATTATGTTTCATTCATAGATGATTTCTCAAGGAACACATGTATTTATTTTCTTAGAAAGAAATCTGAGGTATTTGATAAATTTAAAGAGTTTAAGGTTCTGGTAGAAAATCAGACATAGAATAAAATAAAGGTATTGAGGATAGATAATGGTGGAGAATTCTACAGAAATGAATTCAAAGAAATCTGTAATAAGTGTGGTATAGCAAGGCAAAAGACTACTCCATACACACCTCAAAAGAATGGAGTTTCATAAAGGATGAACAAGACACTGATGGAAAAATAAAGGAGCATGCTTAGTGGTGCAGAGTTAGGACAAGAATTTTGGGAAGAGGCAGTGGGTAGAACATGTTACATGCTCAATTAATCACCCTCATCAACGTTGGATGATCAAACTCCACATGAGGTATGGAATGGTAAGAAAACGTCTCTTGAACATCTCAGAGTGTTTGGTTGTGATTATTATGTACATGTTCCAAAGAAAAATAGGAGTAAGTTGGATAATAAAGCTGAAAAGTTTGTCTTTATTGGTTATAAAGATGGTGTGAAAGGTTACAAGCTTTGGAACCCAGAAACTAAGAAGATTGTTTACAGTCGGGATGTTGTTTTTAGAGAAGTGGTGTTCCCAAACAAGAATTCCTACCAAGGCAAGAAAAACCTGATAAAATAGAGTTTGAGTTGGATGATGCGAAATTTGAATCAACTAAAGAAGATGAAGTAGAAGAATAAGAACCTCATACCCCAGTATTCAAAATATTAGTGAGGGAAAGAAGGCAACCAAAAAGGTATATTCCACCTAATTTATGTTCTAATTTTTCTTTATCTATTATTGATGATGATCCCATAACTGTCAGGGAAGCAGTGAATTCAGAGGATAGTAAACTCTAAAATAAGGCCATGGTTGAAGAAATGGATGCCTTGGATAAGAATGAGGCATGGGATCTAGTTGAGTTTCCATCTAGAAGAAAATAGGTTGGTATAAAATGGTTGTTTAAGAAGACATTTAATGCAGAAGGAAAAGTGGAAAAATATAAAGCTCGATTAGTAGTAGAAGGTTATTCCCAGGTAGAGGGAATTGACTTTGGTGATATTGTTTCTCTTGTTGTCAAGTTAATTCTATTAGATTTATTTTATCTATTGTTTTTGCTTTTGATCTTCAAGTAGAACAGATGGTTGTGAAGACAACATTCCTACATGGGGATATTGAAGAAGAAATCTACATGAAGTAGCCAGAAGTATTTGTAGTGAAGGGAAAGAAAGAGTTGGTCTATAAGCTAAAGAAATCATTATGTGGTCTGAAGAAATCACCTAGGATATGGTACCAAAAGTTTGACACATGCATCCTTGGATTGGGATTTGTGAGAAGCAGGGTTGATCACTGTGTATATTCCAATAAGGTTGGTAATCACTTCATTTATGTAGTGGTGTATGTTGATGGCATGTTGCTAGTAGGAATTAACATGGATGTTATCAAGGAGGTGAAATCACAACTATCCTCTAAATTTGACATGAAGGATCTCGATGCTGCAAACTTCATTCTAGTAATGCAGATTAAAAGATATCACACAAACATGAAACTCAGGTTGAATTAGAGAAAATATGTTGAGACAATATTGCAGATGTTTAATATGCATGGAATTAAACTGGTTAAGGTTCCTATTTCTATAGGTGTAAAGTTATCTCCAGATTAATGTCCCAAGACACATGAAGAAGAAGAGGACATGTCCCATGTTTTGTATGCTAGTGCAGTTGGAAGTTTGATGTATGCAATGGTCTGTACTAGACTGGACATTGCACATGAAGGGGAAGTTTTGAGAAGGTATATGTCAAAAGGAGGGAAGGAACATTGGACAACAGTAAAGAGGGTCTTCAAGTATTTCCATGGCACTACTAGTTATGGATTATGCTACCAAGGAAGACATGTATTTGGACATACATGTCTTTGTTGATATAGACTAGGATGGAGATCTGGATCATAGAAGATCTACAAGTGGGTATGTGTTTAACCTAATTGGAGGAGAAATCAATTGGATGAGAAAAATACAGGTCGTAGTGGCACTCTCAACTACAAAAGATGAATACATGGCAACCACTCATGCAAGAAAGGAAGCAATATGGTTACAAAAATTGTGTTCATGTATTGGGTTGGTACAAAAAGTAGTGAGATTAGATTGTGACAATCAAAGTGCAATCTTCCTGGAAAAGAAAAATGTTTATCATTCGAAGACAAAACATGTTGATGTTCATTATCACTTTGTGAGAGACATGGTTGAAGAAAAGAAGGTGTTGCTGGAAAAGGTTGACACTTTGAAGAATGTTGCATATTCATTGACAAAGTCTGTGAGAACAGAGAAGTTCTCATGTTGTAGAGGAACAATGGGAATTTCTCCCCTGGATTGTTGACTATGTAATCCTATGAACCCCTATACGCAAAGAAAAAAAGAAGTGGGAGAATGTTGGGTATATGTTATATTCATTGCATGTGTGTGTGTGTGGGCACGTCAGATTCGACAAATGTGTTTGATGATCCCAGCTTCCTTCGCTCTTTGAGTTGTGTGTGTTGGGTGCTTTCCTGGGGGGATCCCAGGGGGGGCCAGGTTCCCCCCCTCCCCCCTTGGTTACATGCAACGTTCGGCTCTAGGTGGTAGCCCGGAGCCGACGTGGTTCAAGGAAACACCCCGAAATGTTTTTTTTTTGGTGGTTTTTGTTATTTTAGCGGATTTTGCTATTTTTAATGGTTTTATAAATTAATCTCGGCTTAAGGGATTAGGATTTTGGTAGCTACGAAATACATAAAATATTGTATATATTGTATTGGGAATGGTGAAACTAATACAATGAAGAGTTGAAAGGTGCGACACCAAGGAATGTTGGTTTTCTCCCGGTTAATGGGTTCCAGCGTAAATCTCTGTGAACTGTGTGTATGAGACATTGATTAATTTCTATTTTTCTTAAGAATATGTATGCATTGATTTAATTCACAGGTTTAAGACATACAATGATGTCAAAGGGGGAGATATTTATCATATGCAGGATAGAGAGTTAGATGCTTGGAGAGAGAGCACAAAGGCATGGTAGATTTGCAGTAGTCCGTAAAAAAGTTTTTGGATAATTTCTCTTCATCTCCTTGGTACAAATATATCGTACATTATTTGCAAACTCTTGAATGCCCAACTGATTTTAGTCAAGCTAAAGCTAGATCACTCAAACTTCAAGAAATCAAGTATTGCATAATAGATGAAAAGATTTACTTGAAAGACCCTATGGGAATCTTTTTAAACTGTATTGTTGAATAAGAGACTGAAGGGATAATAGATGAGCTTAAAAAAGGCATATGTGGAGGACACCACGCTTGGAGAGGCAAAACATATAAAATTTTGAGAGCTATTTATTTTTCCAAAATTATTTTATGAAGTGAATGCAAAGGTAAGATCCTCTAAAGAATGTCATATTTTTGTAGGTAAGAAAAATCTTCCTTCCTTGCCATTGGTGCCAACAAAATCTGAATATTCTTTCCAGCAATAGGGATTAGACTTCATAGGTGAGATTCATCCTACTTCTAGTTCACAACAAAAATGGATTTTAACCACAACATATTATTTTTCCAAATGGGTGGAAGAAATTCCTACCAAATTTTCTATTGATTCAGTTGTGATCAAATTCCTTGAATAAAATATCCTTGTTAGGTTTGGATGTCCTAGGAAAATCATAATTGACAATGCACAAGATTTTAAATCACTTGTAATGATATATATTTTTCAAAAATATACTATTATTCTCGGATAGTCTACTTCCTATTACCCACAAGGTAATGGATTAGTAGAGTCATCCAACAAGAGTTTGTTGACATGTAATACCCCGGTTTTGAGTCCCCATATTAAATAATGTATTTTGTTTAATTGATGAAAGGATAGAGTGTCTAAGAAATTAAAATAGGCCGAAGAACCTAGAAGATGTAATACTTTGATATACATATTAATAAAACACATTGATGGATGCAATACAGATAAGGAAAAGAGATAGGGGGCCATGATTCCATGAGAGAGTGGGATAAAAGGGATAAGTATTTATATTGATTCTATTTTACCCATATTGGAATTTTTATTGAGAGAAAGAATAAGTTACATGAACTTCTTGGGGAAAATTCCATGTGGTCCTTGATTCCAAGAAAAGATATAAACCCATATTTGGGTGGTTTGGGGGGTTCTTCTTCTTCTTCCTCATTATTTGTGCCTCATTGTTGATATAGAAATTCATACTCATTTTGTTTCTTGGGGAGGACAAGAGAATGAGTTGTCGAAGAAGGAATTTATTGTTGTTGAATGTAGAAAGTTGTTGGTGTATTCCACCCATAGAGTAATTTGTGTATGCTTGAGAGGCATTGGTATGAATTAGACTTGATCATATTTCTAAATCCCAAGAGTCCCAACATGGACATTCTTTTCCAAAATCAATGAATCCATGGAAGGATATGGAAATCCCAAGGGACTGCGTGGTAGAGAAGGGGGTCCATGCTCTTAGGTTGTGTAGGCTGGAGAGAAGAGATATGGAATACTATGGATTGTTGTGTGTGTGCTAAGAATCTTGTGAGATCTTGAGTGTTGAATGGTTTGGGAAGCTGAGTGTATCCCTAGAACCCATACTTGTGGATTCATAGCCCTGGATAGAGGATGACCTTTTGTTGAGACTTGGAACACCAATGTCTATGGTTGGGTGGAATGTCCTTGGTCTAAATCTAGTTGGTAATTGTTATCTTTAAGATAAGTTCTTTCTTTGTTATATGGTTTATTTGTTTATATCTATAATTCAGCTATGTACTGATTATCATTTCTGAGATTTGCATATCCAATATATTTTTTCTTGTTAGATATGGTTGTGCATGGCACGACAAATATTATTTAAGGTTTTCAGATTGATTCTTGTTAAACACATGATCTTCTACCTTATCTCCTGCATGTGTTCTCAAATTAATTTTATTATTAGAGATCGACCTTAAGACTTGAGATGAGTCTTGTTATTTTCGTGACTCGTCCTATTGGTGGTTGAGCATGTTACAATGTGGTTCTTGGAGTAGCGTGGCCCATCCCGGTGGTTGGGTATGTTAAATATTGGTATCAGAGACTTAGTTTCAATAGTGGATCTATATGGACCAGAGATAGGGTTGTAGGATACAACGTCGGGTCATGAATACCTTCTACAGAATCAAGAATGCACACATCGATGTAAATGACGATTGTTGATGTATATATGTATATCCCACATGTTCATAAGGGAAAACAAATACCAAGAGTTTATAAACAAAAATTGAATATATATTGATTAAAATAAAACAAGAGAATATGGAACCCCACGTAACGAAATAAAATTTTGTGAGAAAGAACAATGAATCCAAAGGAAGTTAAATCTTAGTTGTTTATCTATGGAGATTAACAGTTAAGAGTGAATAATTTTTTTTATTGTTGGATTACTAAGAGGGGGGGTGGGGGGTGGGGGGGGGTGAATCGGTAATAGAGAAATTTACTCTGTTTTAACCATATAATCCAAGTGTTATATCAATAAAGCATTATCATCCAATAACTGCAGAGTAAATAAGCAATGAAAAAATGAACAACAATATACATACACAGTACACCAGTGTTTTAAGTGGAAACCCAAATCAGGAGAAAAGAATGTTTTTTCTTATATGTCTTGAAGAATTACATTCATTGGAAGCACCAACTTCCTTTGTTTTCCAGCTGCAACTGGAAGGAGACTCCAACCCCCTAGTTTCTCAGGCTAAAACCTGAGGGAAGCTCCAACTCCTCAATTCTCTGGCTACAACCAGAAGGAGGGTACAACCCCCTATGTTCTCTGGCTACAACCACATGTCCTTGTCCCATCCTACCACCCTGAAGTAGAAGTAGAATGATGGAACCACTGCCAACCTATCACTATGATATATAGCACTATAAACTTGTACCAATAAATTTGAACCATGCATCAACCTGTACCTCAACCTGTAATCAACCTGTACCATAAACAAGTGCATCAACCATGCACCAACCTGTACCAAATAACCTATAATCAACCTATACCATAAACAAGTGCATCCAACCATGTACCAAGCATGTACCAATCATGTGTCAACTACTCATAAACTATGACTCATCAATATGTACCAACATCATCAACTATACACCTCATGTATGTGCCAACTCAACAACTACTTGTCTCAACCATGTACTCAACATGTACCTCAACCAAAATCCCTCATCGAATTCATCATCCAAATCTGATTTGTAGCTCTATAATAGACCTGGTTTATATGATCACATTCCTACAAAAGTTCCTTAACCTCAACAACAAGAGACTAGCATTTTCATCAAATGTTTCTTTAGTCTCACATGCCTAATTTTGGATTAGTCAACAACCCTAACTTGAAGTAATCATAACTTTGTACCTGCAATGTATAAATATCTAAAAATGATACACAATGTTATTCAGTGTGTTTTATGTAATTCCCCCAAGCGTCACTACTTGGAACCTCTCAGAAAATTAGTTATATAAAAAATGACATACCTTGCTGAATTCTGGCTTATTCTAGAGAGCGACCTTATAGAGCGTGCCCCGCACGGAATATTTGTTGAATTGATATAAAAATTTTACACAGAATACTACAGACTGTACCCTAACCAACACATCTTATTTCACTAAATTTGGATCTGTTATGAAGAAGTTATGACGTTTTTACTCGAAACATTTGTTTTTTACTAGTTTCAGGACTAGCCACAAACCCTATTTTCCATGGAGTGTAACTCCAAAAATAAAATGACCCACAAGTTGAATTTTTTACCACAGATACTTGGATATGTTTTCGCAATGACATATAAATTTCACGGTCTGAATCATTATAGAAAAAAAAGTTATAACGGAAATGGTGAGATGACCTGTAAATAACATACCTTAGAAAGCACCATCAAAAGAATTTGTCCTTCCTTCCATTTCGGCCTTCTTTTCTTCACCTTCCCTCAGAATTTCAGCTTAGATATCCTTGGTTACCTTAGACACCTATATATATTCAATATTCTCAAGTGTAATTAAAATGAGAGAGCCTTGCCTCTTATTTATACTCTCCAAGTAGCTTCCTTAAAAACATCTTCTAGGTCACTTGGCCCCACTTTCCTTATTTTAGGGTTAACCCACTTCTAATTTCTCTATTAAATTTATTATTGAAATATTTTATTTTGTATTCACTTTGAATTATAATACACTCATTATTTCACTTTATTATTTACCTTTTAAAATCTCTTAAACCACTTTGACTACTTTGACCTTTTGGGGCTTCTAGATGACATATGAGGGTCTTCCAACTTTGTAAGGCCATAACTCTCAAACTATGAAGAGTTATGTGACATTCCACATACCACTACAAATGGAATGACATGTACTATCCATATAGAATAGTATTATCTGAAAATATATCATAACTCATACCGTTATCCATCAAACAAACTTGGGTCCATTACCCAAACCTGGGGTCTCCAACTTCTCATGGCCATAACTCTCTAACCGT
>ML784291.1:371453-386468 GCA_009831015.1 Picea engelmannii | reverse complement strand
CATCATCACTACCAAAAATAATATCATCAACATAAACTTCAATTAATAAAATATTGCCTTGACTTACCTTGATGTAGAGGTTGTTGTCTGCACTTCCTTTTATGAACCCTGCATGTTGCAGATACTTATCCAGTCTGTAGTACCATGGTCTAGGAGCTTGTTTTAGACCACACAAGGCCTTCTTTAATTTGCATACATAGTCTGTGTTCTCTGACAACTGAAATCCTTCTGGTTGTTCAATGTAGACTTCTTTTTCAAGTTCCCCATTCAGAAAAGTTGATTTTACTTCTATCTGATATACTTTAACATTTTTGGAGCATGCATAAGCTAAAAGTAAATGGATTGCTTCCATTCTGGAAACTGGGGAAAATGTCTCTTCAAATTCGATTCCTTCAATATGTGCATATATTTTACATACCAATCTAGATGTGTTCCTTGTAACATGTCCATCTTCATTCAATTTATTCCTAAAATCCCATTTTGTGCCAATCACATTCTTATTATTTGGTCTTGGAACCAATTCCCAAGTGTCATTTTTCTCTATTTGATCCAATTCTTCATCCATGGCCTTATTCCAAAATTCATCCTTGTTGGCTTCTTCAAAACAGTTTGGTTCAATTGTATATAAGAGTGCTAGGTGTGTTTGTTCTGGTGAACGGATTTTTCTTCTAGTCTCAACTCTTGCATCTTTGTTTCCAATAATCTGATCTAAAGGATGATTCTTTTGTACTCGTTTTCTAGGTGTCTTTTTAGATACTTTCTGAACTTGATCTTCTGCTTCTGTCGGATTCTCTTCATCTTCATCTTCCTCTTCTACTTCTTTTTCATTTTCTTCTTCAAAAAGTTGTTCCATTGATTTGTTTTCTTCTTCATTTGATTTTGGTCTGCTTGTTTCATCAATTGTTACGATGATGCTTTCCACAACTTTGTTCAATATTAGATTGTAACACCTGTATTCTTTCCCTGTACTTGAGTAACCAACAAGTATTCATTTGTCCACACGACAGTCAAACTTTCTCATTCTACCATATTCTCTTTTGATGTAGCATTTGCTTCCAAAAACTCTGAAGTGCTTCACATTTGTTGGTCTTCCTTTCCATAGATCGTAGGGATTTTTATCAGTGTTGTTTTTGAGAATTACTTTGTTTTGAATGTGAACTATTGTATGCACTACCTGTGTCCAAAATACATCTGTCAATTTGGAATCCATTTTCATTTTTTGAGCCATTTCTTGTACTATCCTTTTATTTATTTCAATAACTCCATTCTGTTGAGGTGTCCTAGCAACGGAGAATTGTCTTTTTATTCCATGACTCCTACAGTAGTCCATAAATTCCTTTGAAATGAACCCTCCTCCATTATCATATCTCAAACATTTGATTCTTGGATCCATCTCATTTTCAACCATTTCCTTGTAGATCTTGAAGTTTTCAAAAGCTTCTGACTTGTTCTTGAGAAAGCAAACTACAGTCATTCTTGTATAATCATCAACTAATAACATAAAATATTTTTCACATTTTAATCCCTTTGTTGTATTTGGTCCAACTAGATGAGTGTACACAATTTCCAGTGGTCTTGTTGTTGAATATTCCTTTGATTTGAACCTGGTCTTTTTTTTCTTTCCTTGTTGACAATGCTTGCATAAAGTGTTGGTTGGTTTCGTGATCTGGGGCATTTCTCTAACTGCTTATCTTTTGCTAACTTTGACAAGGTTATCAAAATGCATGTGACCCATTCTTCTATGCCATAACCAACTTTCATCTTCCTTTCCTAGACAACACTTTTCATTTCCAATTTCACTTAACACATATATGTTGTTTGAAGTTCTTGCAGCTGTACCGACCAATTTCCCTGAACCTTCTTCTCTTATCTCACACTTTTCTGAATCAAAAGTAAGTTTATGACCTTGGTCACACATTTGACTCACACTTAGAAGATTATGTTTCATATCTTCTACCAATAGAACATTTTGTTCCTTTTCATTCTTGTTCCCAATTCAGACTGTGCCTTCTCCAACGATTTTAGATGAATTATCATTTCTGAAGGAGACTGATCCATTTTTTTCTTTTCGTAATGTAAGAAATTTGTCTTTATCACCTGTCATGTGTTTTGAACATCCACTATCAACATAACAACCATGTTTCTTCTGCTTAGCTTGTAGAGAGACTGTGCATTCTTCATTGTTATAATGATCTTGCTTTCTTATCCATGTCGTTTTCTGAGATTCTTGTCTGTGACTATTGTTATTATGTTGAGGTTCTTTAGGAGGGACTATCATTCTGCAATCATTGGCCATGTGTCCAAAATTGTTACATTTGTAACATTCCACTTCAGTGATCAAAGATTCAAACCTGTTGTAACTTCTTCTTTGTGTGTCACTAGGTCTCTTTGAATAATCCCTTTGTGTATAACTCTCAAAGCTACTATTGTTCATGTTGTTAGCTCTGCAATTCACAGCTTTATATCCAAAATTATTACATGCATAACATAAACAAAAAAATATAGTTTGATACCTGGGAGTTGAAGATCTTCTGAAAGGAGGTGCTCTTATGAATCCTTCTTCTTCTTGAGGCCTATCTATATGTTATTGATTCTGAAATCTGAATCTTCTTGGTGGAGGAGTGTCCCTATAATCTTCCTTGTATATCTTGCTATCCTCTTTGATTGTTTATGCATAGCTCTTTGGATTTGTTTCTTGCTCTGTTGTTTTGGAGCTTGATCCCTTTTCTGTTTGATTGTATCCAAGTCCAGACTTGTCAAGATGAGATTTTTTACTACTGATAATGTCATCTAGAACTTTTGAGTTATTCTGCATATTTTTCTTTTGAATATCATTTCTTAGTGTGACAATCTCGGATTCCAAGTTTCCAATGATCTTGTCCTTTTCTTCTAGTTGTTCTTTGAGTGCTTCTTCAATTCTTTTATCTTCTTCTATTTGAACCTTCAATTTTGTGATCATTTGTTATAGTTCTCGAGTGTCATTTTTCTTGTCTAGTTCTGCTTGTAGTTTCTTGTTTTTCTTCTTTTCTCTTATGATAACTTCTATGACACACATTAATTCTTCTCGATAGTCAACTTTTGCCTCTTCAATTTCTTCTTCGACTTCTTCACATTCTTCTTCGTCTTCTTCATATTCTTCTTCAGAGTCTTCTTTGTTAGAGTCTTTTACTACCATGAATAGAACTCTTCTTGTCTCATTTTCACTAACTTCATCTTCATCTGATGATCAGATGTCTTCTTTGGTGTATAAGCTTTTCTTGAAAACTTTCTTTGTAATTCTTTTGCCTTTATATGTGTGTTTTCCTTTTGAGTAACCTTCATCATTTCTCTTTTTCTTATGAGGACATTTGTTAGCAAAATGAACAATACCATCATAATTAAAACAAATTAAAGGGAGCTTACCTCTATACCTATCGTTGGTTCCCTTGTTCAGTCTTTTGATGAAGTTGGCCACTTCCTCATCATCTTCCGAGGCATCACTGTTGTTGCTATATTTTTCTTGTTCCTTTTTCTTTTGCTTTGATCTTTTGGATGCCTTGAAGGTTGCTTCTTTTACATCTAGATTTTACTGCTCAGTTCTCATTTCATATTATGTGAAGATTCCATGCAGTTCGTCCATGCTTATTGAGTCCAGATCCGATCTTTCTTCTAGTGCTAATATCTTAGGGTTGAATCTCATAGGAAGAGATCTTAGTATATTTTGAACAATTACAGATTCTTCAATTTCTTCTCCCAATCCTATGATTGCTTTCACTGTTTCATCGACTCGTAATAAGTAGGTTGTGATATCTTCATCTTCCTTTATTTTTGGTTGTTTGAATTGACTTCTGTAAGTCTGAAGCTTTGTTGTTTTGACTTTTGTATCTCCTTCATAAATATTTTGAAGCTTGTCCCAAATCTCTTTAGCATATTTATAGTGTGCAAATTTGGTGAATACTGTATCACTGAAACCATTCAAAAGTGCATTTGTGGCTTTGGAATTATTCTCACTGAGTTTTATTGCTTTGTCATTTGTTTGTGGAACTTGAAATTCTTGTGCCTGTATATGTGTCCTCATCTTTATGCTCCAAAAAGCATAATTTTGTCCATCAAAATGTGGTATTCCATTTGTATATGAGTTGGTGCTCTCCATGATCTACCTTTCATTGGTTAAACTGATTTCTGAAGGAACCTGCTCTAATACCAATTGTTGGATTACTGAGAGGGGGGTTGAATCAGTGATAGAGCAATTTAATCTGTTTTAACCATATAATCCAAGTGTTATATCAATGAAGAATTATCATCCAATAACTGCAGAGTAAATAAGTAATGAACAAATGAAAACACATACACATACACAGTACACCAGTGTTTTACGTGGAAACCCAAATCGGGAGAAAACCACATAATGTTTTTTCTTATGTGTCTTGAAGAATTGCATTCATTAGAAGCACCAACTTCCTTTGTTTTCCAGTTGGTACTGGAAGGAGGCTCCAACCCCCTAGTTTCTCAGGCTACAACCTGAGGGAAGCTCCAACTCCCCAATTCTCTGGCTACAACCAAAAGGAGGCTAAAACCCCCTATGTTCTTCGGCTACAACCAGAAGGTGGCTACAACCACCTGTCCTTGCCCCGTCCTACCACCCTAAAGTAGAAGTAGAATGATGGAACCACTGTCAACCTATCACTTTGAGATATACCACTGTAAACCTGTACCAATAAATCTGAACCATGCATCAACCTGTACCTCAATCTGTACCATAAACAAGTGCATCAACCATGCACCAACCTTTACCAAATAACCTGTAATCAACCTGTACCATAAACAAGTGCAGCCAACCATGTACCAAGTATGTACCAATCATGTGTCAACTACTCATCAACTATGACTCATCAATATGTACCAACATCATCAACTATACACCTCATGTATGTGCCAACTCATCAACTACTTGTCTCAACCATGTACTCAACATGTACCTCAACAAAAATAACTCATCAAATTCATCATCCAAATCTGATTTGTAGCTATGTAATAGACCTAGTGTATATGATCACATTCCTGCAAACCTTCCTTAACTTCAACAACAAGAGACTATCATTTTCATCAAAAACAAATTTAGTCTCACATGCCTAGTTTTGGATTAGTCAACAACCCTAATTTCAAGTAATCATAACTTTGTACCTGTAATGTATAAAGATCTAAAACTGATAGACAATGTTCTTCAGTGTTTTTTATGCAATTCCTCCAGGTGTCACTACTTGGAACCTCTCATAAAAGGAGTTATAGCAAAAAAGACATACCTTGTTGAATTCTGGCTTATTCTAGAGAGCGATCTTGTAGAGCGTGTCCCGCACGAAATATTTGTTGAATTGATCTAAAACTATTACACAACATACTAAATATTGTACCCTAACCAACACATTTTGTTTCACTAAATTTGGATCTGTTATGAAGAAGTTATGATGTTTTTACCCGAAAC
The DNA here is from genome assembly GCA_009831015.1 of Picea engelmannii. Taxonomy (NCBI): domain Eukaryota; kingdom Viridiplantae; phylum Streptophyta; class Pinopsida; order Pinales; family Pinaceae; genus Picea; species Picea engelmannii. Next base: position 381,007 of record ML784291.1, on the reverse strand, counting down.
ACCTGCTTTTGACTAGTTTCAGGACTAGCCACAAACCCTATTTTCCACGGAGTGTAACTCCAAAAATAAAATGACCCACAAGATGAATTTTTTACCACAGATACTTGGATATGTTTTCTCAATGGCATATAAATTTCACATTCTGAATCATTATAGAAAAAAGTTATAGCGAAAATGGTGAGATGACCTGTAAATAACATACATTAGAAAGCACCATCAAAAAAATTTATCCTTCCTTGCATTTCAGCCTTCTTTTCTTCACCTTCCCTCATAATTTTGGGTTAGATATCCTTGGTTACCTCATACACCTATATATATTCAATATTCTCAAGTAAAATGAGAGAGCATTGCCTCTTATTTATACTCTCCAAGTAGCTTCCTTAAAAACATCTTCTAGGTCACTTGGCCCCACTTTCTTTATTTTAGGGTTAAGCCACTTCTAATTTCTCCATTAAATTTATTATTGAAATAATTTATTTTGTATTCACTTTGAATTATAATACACTCATTACTTCACTTTATTATTTACCTTTTAAAATATTTTAAACCACTTTGACTACTTTGACATTTTGGGGCTTCTAGATGACATATGAGGGTCCTCCAACTTCGTAAGGCCATAACTCTCAAACCGTGAGGAGTTATGTGACGGTCCACATACCAACAGAAATAGAATGACATGTACTATCCATATAGAATAGTATTGTCTGAAAATATATCATAACTCATACCGTTATCCATCAAACAAACTTGGGTCCATTACCCAAACCTAGGGTCTCCAACTTTTCATGGCCATAACTCTCTAACCGTGAGGAGTTATCTGACGTTCCACATACTACCAGAAATCGAATCACAAGAATTATCCATATAGGATAGTTTACCTGACAAATTCATTGTCCTTCATCTCATTATTCCACAATTAATAATGGGTTCTCTTACTCTGCAAAGCGTCTTCCTGTGAGGTCTTTCACCATAAGGGGACCACTTTGGAGTTCATCCATCTTTGCTTCTTATCAACTATGAAAAGACAATAATGAGTCATATTTACATCAAACAATCTTGGGTCCATTACCCAAACCTTTGTGTTGCGGGGTTTTCTTCAAGGGTTGACATCAATGACAACCAACCTTAATCAACATTTATTTCTATTAAGATATAAACATCAGAGTCATTTAAGGATTTTTCCATGTCTTTGACTTTCCCACAACATGAATATTAAAAGTAGTCAACTCACAAGTTGAAGATGAAAAGTAGTCAACTCAATATCTCTACCATTGATCGTCAAATTAGGTTGTTAACTTTAATTTTAAAAGCACTATATCTATTAGATTTTGGATTTTGAAATTGGGCTTTAAATCCACTTCATTTCAATTATTATTAAATTATACTTCAATATGATTATTTTAAATAAATTGATTAAAAAGATTAATAATTTATTGTTTTTCCGAAAGAAAATTGATATTTTATACTTTAAATTTATTAAAAACTATTTTGAATTTATGTAATTACAGATATAAAATATTATTGTAAAGGTTGGAATAAACATATTTAATATTAAATATGTTTTACATTAAAAATAGCAATTTCATACACTTAAAATTATAATTTTAAAAAATGTGTATTGAAATATGATGATAAATGAAGGATTAATTTTTCAACTTAAAAAAAAATGATAGTGTCATATGTCTAATAACTAATATGAGATATGCTAGGGTTTAGCTTGTTCCAATCCCTCTCACCATGGCACGACAAGGGGGATGCACCCCCCCCACCCCTCCTCCTCCTCTCTCACCTCATCGATAGTCCAAAGGATCTGAACCCCCGAATCGAATCCCCTTGCACGATGAACAAATGAAGGATAGGTCGTGATCTTCAATTAGTACCACTTATTGGAAGCCAACACATTACATACCAAAGATGGAGGTGATGCCCCAAAATGATTCAAATCCCAAAACCTAATATGGTATGTGCAATTTATGAAAGATCATGCAGTAATTTATAACTTTTGGGGAATTTGGTCAACTGCAAAAGACCTACTAGCATGGATCAGTTCTCATTAGAAACTTATTGGTTGTAAATCCTTATTATATTCATGATTCAGAGGTCTTGTTTCAGTCACGTCTAGGACCCATTACCTATCGTGGGGTGTGGGGGATTCCCCCTCCACATCTCTCGCTAGGGGGGTCCAAGGGGGTGACGAGAAACTTTGGAGAACCCTTGGCGGGGGTTCAAGGGCAGCGGCCCTAAAGATAATTTTTTGGGAAACATTTCTTGTAAAATATTTTAATTTAGTTAGGAATCTTGATCATTCATTATAAGGTCGTAGATCTGACTTTAGAAGTTATGTCATAGTTTTTTTCCCTAGAAGGAAACTCTCTTTTATGAGGGAATTGTATTGTGGGTATGCAAGTGAGTGAATATGGTATTCTAAGGGAGGAGATTGTGAGAGAAATGTCAGACAATTGGCTTAGGTTGATGGATAGTTGGTATGTATTTTTGGTTTTCATTGATGTCAACCATTGGAGAGTGATATTGTAGATTGATGTCAACCCTTGGAGAAAGTCCGGTAGCAAATTTCGGTAGCACAAAGGTTTGGGTAATGGACCCAAGGTTGTTTCATGTATAATGGTATGAGTTCTAATTTATTTTAAGGTAAGACTATTCTATATTGATATTACATGTCATTCCATTTTCGGTGGTATGTGGAATGTCACATAACTCCTCACAGTTAGAGAGTTATGGCCATAAGAAGTTGGAGAACCCAGGTTTCTGTAATGGAACCAAGTTTGTTTGATGGATAATGATATGAATTTTGATACTTTTGTAGGTAATACTATTATAAATGGATAGTGCATGTCATTCTGTTTCTGGTGGTATGTGTAACATCACATAACTCCTCATGGTTTTAGAGTTATGGCCTTAGGAAGTTGGAGGACCCTCGTATGTCATCTAGAAGCCCCAAAAGGTCAAAGCAGTCAAAGTGGTTTAAGAGATTTTAGAAGGTAAATAATAAACTGAAGTGATGAGTGTAATATAATTCAAAGTGAATACAAAATAAATTATTTCAATAATAAATTTAATGGAGAAATTAGAAGTGGGTTAACCCTAAAATAAGGAAAGTGGGAAAAGTGACCTAGAAGATGTTTTTAAGGAAGCTACTTGGAGAGTATAAATAAGAGGCAAGGCTCTCTCATTTTATATTACACTTGAGAATATTGAATATATATAGGTGTTTGAGGTAACCAAAGGATATATAAGCCTAATTTTGGAAGGAAGGTGAAGAAAAGAAGGCCAGAATTCAAGGGAGGATAAATTCTTTTGATGATGTTTTCTAAGGTATGTTATTTACAGGTCATCTCACCATTTTCGCAATAACGTTTTTTCTAGAATGATACAGACCATTGAATTTATATGATATTGAGGAAACATATCCAAGTATCCGTGGTAAAAAATTCATCTTGTGGGTCATTGTATTTTTGGAGTTACACTTCATGGAAAATAGGGTTTGTGGCTAGTCCTGAAACTAATCTAAAACAGGTGTTTCGGGTAAAAATGTCATAACTTCTTCATAACAGATCCAAATTAAGTAATACCAAATGTGTTGGTTATAGAAAAATATATATTATGTTGTGTAATAGTTTCATATTTATTCAACAAATATTATGTGTGGGGCACACTCTACAAGGTCGCTCTTTAGAATAAGCTAGAATTCATAAAGGTATGCCATTTTTGCTATAACTCCTTTTATGAAAGGTTTCAAGTAGTGACACATGGAGTAATTGCATAAAAAACACTAAAGAAAATTGTGTATCATTTTCAGATATTTATTCATTACAGGTACATAGTTATGATTATTTAAAGTTAGGGTTGTTGACTAATCCAAAACTAGTGATGTGAGAATAAAGAAAAGTTTGATGAAAATTCTAGTCTCTTGTTGTTAAAGTTAAGGAAGGTTTGTAGGTATGTGATCATATACACCATGTCTATTATAGAGTTACAAATCATATTTTGATGATGAAATTGATGAGGGAATTTGGTTGGGGTACATGTCGGGTACATGGTTGAGACAAGTAGTTGATGAGTTGGCACATACAAGAGGTGTATAGATGATGATGTTCATACATCTTGATGAGTCATAGTTGATGAGTAGTTGATACATGATTGGTACATACTTGGTACATGGTTGGAGGCACTTGTTAGTAGTATTTTTGACACATGATTTATGGATGATGTAACATACTTGTATTATTAGAAGAACATATTGATCTTGGTGATGATTATGAGTTGTTGTGTTATGCTTGGTTGATGCACATCTTTGAGAGTTGTCTTGGTGATTGATATTGGTGAGTAGATCTAATTTGGTTGGTAATAATGATGAGACAGGTTGTTGTGATAGGTTATTTGGACAAGTTTTGTGTCAGGTTATTTGTACAGGTTTGGTGCATGGTTGATGCACTTGTTCATGGTGCAGGTTGAGGTACAGGTTGGTGCATGGTTGATGCACTTGTTTATGGTACAGGTTGATTACATGTTGTTTGGTATAGATTGGTGCATGTTTGATGCACTTTTTTATGGTACAGGTTGATTACAAGTTGAGGTACAGGTTAATGCATGGTTCAGGTTATTGGTACATGTTATTTGGTGCAGGTTGATTGGTACAGGTTTACAACAATATATCTCATAGTGATAGTGTGACAGTGGTTCAATCATTATACTTCTATTTTAGGGCGGTTGGATGGGGCAAGGACATGTGGTTGTATCCACTTTTCGGTTGTAGATGAAGAACATAGGGGGTTGTAGCCAGAGAATTGGGGAGTTGGAGCTTCCCTCAAGTTGTATCCTGAGAAACTAGGGAGTTGGAGCCTCCTTCCAGTTGCAGCTAGAAAACAAAGGAAGTTGGTGCTTCCAATGAATGTAATTCTTCAAGACATATAGAAAAACATTTTGTAGTTTTCTCCTGCTTTGGGTTTCCACGTAAAACACTGGTGTACTGTGTATGTGTATGATTGTTCATTTATTCATTGCTTATTTGCTTTGCAGCTATTGGATGTTAATGATACATTGATATAACACTTGGATTATATGGTTAAAAATGATTAAATTTCTTTGTTATTGATTCACCCCCGCTCTTAGTAATCCAACAATTGGTATTATAGCAGGTTCCTTTAGGAAACAGTTTAACCACTAGAAGGAGATCATGGATTATTCTGAGAATGGAGTGCCAATGTTTAATGGTCAGAATGTTTTTAAGTATGATATGTGGAGCATAAGGATGAAAGTATTTTTATAGACACAAGGACATTATATTTGGCTATCAGTTGTTATAGGATATGATAGTTCAAAAAGGGAAAAGACTACAACCAAGAAGGAATTGAGGAAGAATAACAAATTAGAAATGGATTTCATCTGGGAAGGATTACCAAATCTGGTAAGAGAAAAGGTTGGTAAATGTTGATAACCAAAATAACTTTGGGATAGGTTACATGACAGTTATTCTTCACCCATCACAGATTCAGAAAATGTCAAAGAAGATGCAGATACAAATCAAGAAGAATTATGTTCACCATGTCAAGCAGATTCAAAAGATGAAGAGTACATAATCACTAGAGGTATTGTTGTTTTCTTTTAATTGTGAAAAACGTGAACATATTGAAATAGAATTCCATGAAGGAAATGAGACAGAAAAACTAATTGAAAAGGAAGACAATTATGAAGAAGAATTGATCAGTGCAGTGTTCACATTTTTTAATAATCCCAACAAGTCATCAAGAACTTAAGAAATCGACTAGAATAAGCCAGAAAGATCGAAGAAAATCTTGAATATCAAAAGAAGTGTTTGGAAACCAACATAGCAGCACAAAAGGAAGAAGCAGAAATGAGAGAGAAGATATTGACAGATCATCTTAAGGAAAGACATAACGATCTAAAGAAGCTTGAGGCAGAGTTTGGTCAAGAAGAAAAAGGACTTGAAGAAGAAATAATCACATTAAAAATTCATCTTGAAGAAGCGAAAAGAACAAAAGAAGTCATGAAGTCTCAGATAATGAAGAAAGAAGAAGAGGTTGAGAAGCTTGAATAAGAAGTTGTCACATTGAGAAGTAAAATCATCAAGGTCAAGAAGAACGTTGAAGAGACAAAAACATCCACATCAGTTATAGAGAATGAAGAGAAGCACTCTAGGTTGCTAGAAAAGAAGAATGGAGAAAAAAGAAAGAGTTATGCAGAAGTAATCAAAGGAAGGAATCATGTTCAACCAAAATCTAAGAAAACTATTGAAGATACATCTTCAAGAATACCATCCATGTTCAAGCCACAAAGAAGCTTCAATCATGATCATGATCAGTCAAGGAAAAAATTCAGAAGGACTATGCCACAAAAAACATCATTCACTCCTAGGTATGCAAATTTATTTTATGGTAATTGTTTTTATTGTACTAACTTTGGACATAAGGTTGCAGATTGCATGGATTATAAAAGAAATGTTCAAGCAAGAATTTCATATGTGGTCGCACGTAACATTGAGTGTTACAAATGTCATAACTATGGACACATAGCCAGTGATTGTAGAAGCATGATCGATACTTCGATGAAAGAGAATACTGATATTAGATATAAGAAAGTATGGATAATAAAATGGGAAGAACAGGTGAAAAAATACCAAGTACAAGAGATCCCAAGATTGGCAATAAAACGATATGAAGAAAATTATATAGAAAAAAGGAAAGATGTCAGATACAGAAAGGTTTGGAAAGTAACTGAAAGAAAGGAAGGACATGTAAATAAGAAATAGGTTCAAGAGATTGTAATTTCAGGCATTGTAGTGAAAGATGAATCCACAGACAGAAAGAAAGAAGTCAGAACTCAGAGAGATAATGAATCTACCAATGAAGATGATGATGAATATAGCAATAAAGATGATGATGAATACACTTCAGATCAGGAATTTTTCTGAGCCATCCAGCTTAGAGACTCCCAAGTAATACAAATATTAGACAAGGGGAGTCTATGTGATAGTTGTGAAATACCAAAGAGCCATTCTTCAAGAAGCTTTCAGAGTTTTAGAAGACACATTCAGAGAAATCGGTTAACAGAAGTACAATTTGATAGATTAATCAAGACTTCATGATATTATAGTGATAAATGGGTCATCATTATAGACAGTTCCACAAGTAGATTCTTTGACAGTATGGACAGATATGGATTCGTAAGAACACTTAGCAGGTTTGGACAAATATATGATAGTGTACGAGAGCATGGATTCATAGATTGGTTCAGAGAGTGGTTCAGAGACAAAGGAACATTATCATAATGGATAATAATTACACAAGAAATAGCTCGAACAATGCTAATGGATTCCAAATTGACAAACATTTTTTGCACACATGCAGTGCATACATCAATTCACATTCAAAACAAAGTAATGCTCAGAAACAATAATGAAAAAACTCCCTATGAACTATGGAAAGGAAGCGCAGACAACAACCTCTACATCAAGGTAACTCAAGGTAATATTTTATTAATTGAAATTTATGTTGATGATATTGTTTTGGAAGTACTAATGATAGGTTAAGACAGAAATTTGCAAAGGATATGCATAATGAATTTGAAATATCATTACTTGGACGACTATCCTTCTTTTTGGGTTTTTATATATGTCAAAGAAACTAAGGAATTTTTATTTCTCAAACTAAGTATATCAGAGAAATGCTAAAGAGGTTTGGAATGGAAGATTGCAAACCAATTACCACTCCTACGCAAACCAGTTGCAAGTTGAGCAAAGATGATGATTCAAAGTCTATAGACCAGAGGAAATGTAGGTCAATGATTGGTATCTTACTATATGTGACAACATCCATACCAGATGTAATGCAGACAGTTGGATAGGTGGCACGATTTCAAGCAACACCAAAGGAATCACATGTATTAGCAGTGAAGAGTATTTTCAGATATCTCAAATGAATAGAAGAGTTTGGATTATGGTATCCAAAAAGGAAAGGATCTATCACTTATTGCCTACATAGATATAGATTGGGATGGTTGCATTGATTACTGATGAAACACCAATGGAGCAACGTTCTACTTGGGTGAGTATTTAGTATCTTGGCTAAGCAATAAACAATCATCAATATCTTTATCTATAGCTGAGGCAGAGTATATTGCAACAACAACATGTTGTACACAGGTTCTATGGATGAAACACAATTTGACAGATATACAGGTTGAGTATGATGATCCCATTCAAATCTATTGTGATAATAAAAGCGCCATCAGTATCTTAAAAAAACCGGTGATGCACTCCAAGAAGAAGCACATTCCAATAAAGTATCACTTTCTACGAGAACAGGTTGCAGAGAACATCAGAGTTGAATATGTGGGAACAAAAGAACAAGTGGAATACATATTTACAAAACCACTTCGATAGGAATCCCTTGAGTATCTTCATCAGAGACTAGGAGTAATTTCTACTCCAAAATGAATGTTTTTGAATGCTTATATTATATGTCTTAGATGTACATGAGGAAACACCATAGATAGGATATACGGGGAGAGATTTATCAGATGCAAAGGTAAATGCTTGGAGAGAGATAATAGAGGCATGTTTCCAAGAGGAGAAATTGTCATAAGGGAAGAATGAGTGATATGACTTCAGAGTGATACCCTTTGTCAAAGGGGGAGATATTATTCATATTAAGGGAAATAGAGTAATCAGAGGCTTATAAACACAAAGAAAAATCAAAGGCACGTAGACAAGGGGAGAAACCCTAAGGAGAATTCAGTTAGGGGGAGCAGCCCAAAGGGAGATACCCTTTGCCATTGATGTCAAAGGGGGAGAGATAGAAACATTGATGAAGAGTATAAGCATCAATGTTATCATTACTAAGTGTTTCCATCAATGTTGGTGTTGCCATCAATTCCAAAGGGGGAGATTGTTGAACAACTGGCTTAGGTTGATGGATAGTTGGTATGTATTGTTGGTTTTCATTGATGTCAACCATTGGAGAGTGATATTGTAGATTGATGTCAACCCTTGGAGAAAGTCTGGTAGCGAATTTTGATAGCACAAAGGTTTGGGTAATGGAACCAAGGTTGTTTCTTGTATAATGGTATGAGTTTTATTATATTTGAAGGTAATACTATTCTATATGGATAGTACATGTCATTCCATTTCTGGTGGTATGTGGAACGTCACATAACTCCTCACGGTTAGATAGTTATGGCCATAAGAAGTTGGAGAACCCAGGTTTGGGGAATGGACCCTGTTAGGTGGAAATATTGTCGTTTAATTCCGTTGTAGTATTTTCCCAACCATTTAATTTGTCAATCTGAGGTTCGTAGGCTTACGAAGCACATGCACTATATATGCAGGACTGAAGTAGAAGTAGTCTAATCTAAATTACCGAAATGAAACTAATTTAGGAAAGCAGGAAACATTAATCTAGGAAAGCAGGAAATTGCATAAAGGAAAAGCAATACAACATGTGAAGAGTTAACGACAAATAACATATGTGAGCTCACACAATATATCAATCTCAAATTATATTACAATAGTCAAATGA
>ML784291.1:357961-371265 GCA_009831015.1 Picea engelmannii | reverse complement strand
TATATACATGAAGAAGATAACCATCTCATAATTGCAGATCCACTATTCTCTCAACCTATTTCCCATTATTACAAAATATAATCCCTTTAAATCCTCACACATATCTCTCATATATCTTAGATAAGATATTCTAACCAAATCTCAATGATCTTCTCCTTGGAATGGGATTGAATTATCTCCTCAAATATTGAAATGGTGGAGAGAAGTATTCAAGAAGTCATTTGAATTAAACCTTCATATATTCCTACACATTACAAAGCTCACACATATTTGAGATATATATGAAAACATGTTGATTTTCTAACATTTAATCACAAATTCCTTTTAAATACTAAAATGAATAAAGTGGAGAACAATAAGGTGAAACCCAAGTATATTTATGGAAATAATATCATGAGAGGTTAATGGGGCGATGAAATGTGAAGAATGATGAAGGGAAAGGTGGATGAGAATAGGACATTTCTGAGCCCCAACAGACCCAAGTTTGTTTGATGGATACTGGTATGAGTTTTAATATATTTGTAGGTAATAATATTCTATATGGATAGTACATGTCATTCCATTTCTGGTGGTATGTGGAACATCACATAACTCATCACGTTTTGAGAGTTATGACCTTACGAAGTTGGAGGACCCCCATATGTCATCTAGAAGCTCCAAAAGGTCAAAGTAGTCAAAGTGGTTTAAGAGATTTTAGAAGGTAAATAATAAATTGAAGTGATGAGTGTTCTATAATTCAAATTGAATACAAAATAAAATATTGAAATAATAAATTTAATGGATAAATTAGAAGTGGATTAACCCTAAAATAAGGAAAGTGGGCAAAGTAACCCAGAATATGTTTTTAAGGAAGTTACTTGGAGAGTATAAATAAGAGGCAAGGATCTCTCATTTTATATTACACTTGAGCATATTGAATATCTATAGGTTTCTGAGGTAACCAAAGGATATCTAAGCCAAATTTCAGAAGGAAGGTGAAGATAAGAAGGCCGGACTTCAAGGGAGGATAAATTCTTTTGATGATGCTTTCTAAGGTATGTTTTTTACAGGTCATCTCACCATTTTCACAATAAATTTTTGCATAGAATGATTCAGACCTTGAAATTTCTATTCCATTGAGGAAACATATCCAAGTATCGGTGGTAAACAATTTAGCTTGTGGGTCATTGTATTTTTGGATTTACACTCTGTGTAAAATATGGTTTGTGGCTAGTCCTGAAACTAGTCTAAAACATGTGTTTCGGGTAAAACGTCATAACTTCTTCATAAAAGATCCAAATTCATTAAGACCAAATGTGTTGGTTAAATTACAAGTTGTATTATGTTGTGTAATAGTTTCATATTTATTCAAAAAATATTCCTTGCGGGGCACGCTCTACAAGGTCTCTCTCTAGAATAAGCCAGCATTCAATAAGATATGTCATTTTTGCTATAACTCATGTTCTGAGAGGTTTCAAGTAGTGACACCTGGAGGAATTGCATAAAACACACTGAAGAACATTGTATATCATTGTCAGATATTCATTCATTACAGGTACATAGTTATGATTATTTTAAGTTAGGGTTTTTGACTAATCCAAAACTAGTGATGTGAGACTAAAGAAAAGTTTGATGAAAATGCTAGTCTCTTGCTGTTAAAGTTAAGGAAGGTTTGTAGGTATGTGATCATATACACCAGGTATATTACAGAGTTATGAATCAGATTTGGATGATTAAATTGATGAGGGCATTTGGGTGAGGTACATGTCGGGTACATGGTTGAGACAAGTAGTTGATGAGTTGGCACATAAATGAGGTGTATAGTTGATGATATTGGTACATATTGATTAGTCATAGTTGATGAGTAGTTGATACATGATTGGTACATACTTGGTACATGGTTGGAGGCACTTGTTAGTAGTATTGTTGACACATGGTTTATGGATGATGTAGCATACTTGTATTATTATGAGTTCTTGGTGATGATTATGAGTTGTTGTGTTATGCTTGGTTGATGCACATCTTTGAGAGTTGTCTTGGTGATTGATCTTGGTGAGTAGATATGATTTGGTTGATAATATTGATGGGATAGGTTGTTGTGATAGGTTGTTTGGACAAGATGTTTTGATAGGTTGTTGTGACAGGTTATTTGTACAGGTTTGGTGCATGGTTGATGCACTTGTTCATGGTACAGGTTGAGGTACAGGTTGGTGCACGGTTGATTCACTTGTTTATGGTACATGTTGATTACAGGTTGTTTGGTACAGATTGGTGCATGTTTGATGCACTTGTTTATGGTACAGGTTGATTACAGGTTGAGGTATAGGTTGATGCATGGTTCAGGTTATTGGTACAGGTTATTTGGTGCAGGTTGATTGGTACAGGTTTACAGCAGTATATCTCACAGTGATAGTGTGAAAATGGTTCCATCATTCTACTTCTACTCTCGGCCAGTTGGACGGGGCAAGGAAAGGTGGTTGTAGCCACCTTCTGGTTGTAGCCAGAGAACATAGGGGGTTGTAGCCTCTTTCTGGTTGTAGCCAAAGAATTGGGGAGTTGGAGCTTCCCTCAGGTTGTATCCTGAGAAACTAGGGGGTTGGATCCTCCTTCCAGTTGCAGCTGGAAAACAAAGGAAGTTGGTGCTTCCAATGAATGTAATTCTTTAAGACATATAAGAAAAGGCATTTTGTGGTTTTCTCTCACTTTGGGTTTCCGTGTAAAACATTGGTGTACTGTGTATGTGTATGATTGTTCATTTGTCCATTGCTTATTTACTCTGTAGTTATTGGATGATAATGATACATTGATATAACACTTGGATTATATGGTTAAAAATGATCAAATTTCTCTATTACTGATTCACTCCCCCCCTCTCAGTAATCCAACAAGAAAGACGAGGAAATTATAACAAGTATGTTATAGTTTGTATCCCTTCAGTTGTTGGATAATAATAAAGGACTCAACAATTTATCTGGTGGAGGTATCCCAGATTGGGTGAACCACATATATCTGTGTCTCTATTGTATCGTGTATCTTTTTTGTTTTATTTCTGAAATTTTTTTATTTTATTTCTCCACGATCATGTTTTTCTAAAAAAAACTACCTGTCATATTGATATTAATTTAGGCTCCAAGGGTTTCTTTACAGTCATTTTTTAAAACAAAAAGGAAAGAGATCATAGCTTCAAATGGGGGCCTTATTTCTTTCTCTCAATAGGCCTCCATATTAGATATTGGAAAGAAAACTTTAACCCCTAAAAATAATACTTTTCCTTCACCCCAGTTTGGGTTCAACTCTACCCTTTGTCAGTTGAATACTGGGAGTAAGAAATACTTTCTAGGATTAGCAATACCTTGGGTACATTTTCCAAATCCTATGAAGCTTAAAAAAAAATTAGATACACAGCCTATGCTTGCATTTGTATCTACATGAATGTATTTGTTCCCATCCCTGACTCTATTCATTTTATTTTTAAGATGTAGAGTGGATTCAAAACCTTGCTTGTGAATTTATCCCCTTCCATTGTCGATGTTGTCCTGAGCACGACCACTTATATAGTGATTGTCCCTTGATCATACCACCTAAACTTTGCAAATATGAGTTATAAAAGGATGAGGAGGGTTTCAAAAAATTCCCCCCTCGTCATCACCCTAATTGAAAACATGTATCTCATAGACCTCTCAGACCCTCTCAAAACCCCAATATTAAAAATAATTTTGAATCCCTAAACTCTCTCCCTCCCAACTCCGACACAATCATTGAAGAAATTATGGCACCCAACAACCCTAGGTCTAGGAAATCACTTTACCCCTCCTTCCCCTCAAAAGAAAGAAAAAGATAAAAAAACTCTATGGACTCTCTCGATATGCCCTCTTTAGAGGATGCTCCTATTATTCAAGAAATAGAGGAAGGATTGGATGTCAACATAGAGGAAATGGACATAGATGGCATAGAAATACAAAGCATCATGGAGGTTGTTCATCACCAATATATTCAATCTATCTCCCATGATCACTTCCAAAGAATTAAAAAATATCTTCACAAGCAATGTAAGGAACCCTCGGGACCCTTAGGCTCTGCCTCAACTCATCCCAATCTAGGTGTCCAAGATAAAAAAAAACTCAAATAAAAAAGGCTCCCAAGGAAGATAAGAGAAAAAGTATAAAATCTAATCTTTAGCTCATGTAGGAAATAGGTGACATCTTGGTCAACTCAATCCAGAATGCCCTGATCACAGACTCATTTCAACCCTCCCAACGTTATCCATGAAACTAATCTCCTAGACTATCAAAAGTTTGAATGGTAAGAGTAAGAATCGACTCTTATGAAATAAGCTACATTCAAAATCACCAATTATCATGCTTCTCTTGGAAACCAAATGTTTAGGGGGACTACTAGAATCCATTCACTCCAAGATATGAAAATCAGGTTGCTCGATGGCCATTTATGCATGTGGTTCAGTAGGAAACCTTTCTCTCCTCTGGGATCCAAAGAAAATATTTGTCTGAAACATTTTTTGTACAACACACGAAATTTATGTATAATTTCGACTGTTGGAAGAAAGCACTTCAGGATTTATCATAATTTTTTGTGGATTGCAACAGTTGGGGGAAAAGCTTCTTTTTTTGCAGCAACTATAGAGCAAGTTCATCCCCATCTTTGGATAATGGGAGGAGATTTTAATTTGATTACCTCCTTAGATGAGAAAAGAGGAGGTATCATACGCCTTGATAAATATTATCTAATGTTCAAGGATTTCATCCAGAACAATCAATTGATTGATCTAGAGAAAAACAATAGAGTTTTCAAATGGAATAATCAAAGGGGGGGCTCACAAAAAGTATCTTGTGGACTATATTGATCCCTAATCTCAGAATTTTTAATGCTCTCCAGAATCTACATGGAAGCCATCATCCTTCCATCTGTTGAATCTGGCCATTGGTCAATTTGTCTCTCTATCGGCACCCTTAGTCAACCGCTTAAAAAAACTTTCAAATTTGATAGATTTTCGCTTCTTCATCCTTATTTTCTCAAAAATATCGAGACTTGGTGGGAAGAGAGGTGAAAAAGAAACAATAATTTAATGTATTTATTTCAGCAATGTCTCAAATCCCTCAAGCAACAAATCAAGACCTATAACAAGAGATTTTTTGGGGATATTTTTCAAGATCAAAGGATTCTAAATAACCAAATGGAATTCCTTCAAAAACAAATCATCTCTTATGGAAGATATTTTGAGCTTGACTAGCAGGATAAATTCCTCTCATTACAAATTGAGGAAAGGAAAAAGAAAGAATAAATTATGTGCCGACAGAAGTCAAGGATTCAATGGTTAAAGGAAGGAGAACACAACTCTAAATTCTTCCATCCCTCAATGATTCATTGAAGGCATTCCAATCACATAATTCACCTCACTATGACTCAAGGTCATAATCTCTCCTCACATTCAGATACTAAGCATGAATTAACTTATTTCTTTCAGGATATGCTCACAAAGCATTAGATTGATCGCTCAAGTGTTATACATTCCATCTCCCAAAACATTCCTAGCTTGATCTCTTATGATCAAAATGCTTGTATCACGAGCTCCATATCTCGTTTGTAGTTGAAGAGGCCAAATTTAGTCTTGTGGTAGGAAAACACCCCGGTCTAGATGGTTTCACCTCATATTTCTTTCATCATTGTTTGTCCATCATTAAATGGGATACCTTAGCCCTAGTGTAAGAATCCCAAAGAATCAAAGGAGTTATTCCTACTTTGAATGCCACCTTTCTTACTCTCATTCCCAAGGAAGATAATGTATTTGAACCCGACAAATTATGCCCCATAACTCTTTGCAATGTTATCTACAAAATCATCTCCAAGGTTATTTCTCTTCAAATTAAACCTCTTGTCCCCTCCCTCGTAGACCCTCAGCAAGTGAGGTATGTATAAGGGTGAAAAATCTTGGACAGCATCCTCCTCGTGCATGATAATCAAGCTAGATATGTCCAAATATTTTGACAAACTCAACTGGCATTATATTAAGGAAACTCTCCTCTCTTTTGGATTTCATCTGGACAAGGTCCATTAGGTTTGGTCCTTAATTGCATCTTCATTCTTCTCTATCCTTGTCAATGGTTCACCTTCCCCCCTTTCATTCTTCTTGAGGCATCAGACAAGGGTATCCCCTCTCACCTTTTCTCTTCATTCTTATGGAAGAAGGTTTAGGTCGTAGTATCAAAGCGGAGGTGGAAAATCACAAGATCAATGGCCTCTCTCTTCATCACATGAGATATCCCTTGACTCATAACAAGTTTGTTGATGGTCCACAATGCTCATGAGAACCCCATCTACTAGAGAGGATAGGATAGATCCTTCAAAAATGTTCTTGATTATTTCATGGAAGCCTATGGAGTCTCCATCAATCACCTCAAATCCCAACTCTTTTTCTTTAATGCTCCTCTCCCTCTCTAATTCCACATTACCTGAATTCTTTGATTTTCTAGGAGCTCCCTTCCATTAAAGTACCTTGTGTTGGGTATGTGTTATATTATTTGCACGATTAGCTCTAGTGTCTACTACATTCTATTGNGGGGGGGGGGGGGGGGGGGGGGCACTAGGCCCCCCCTTTAAGGGTTGCAGGGGGGCGATATCCCCCCTATGCAGGGGTTCGGGGGAAGCACCCACGAGAAATGTTTTATTGCCTCGGGAAACATGTTTCATTTTTTCCTCGTTTCTCATGTCGCCTTGATTTTCATTTACATTGTTAGGCGGTTTTTTGGCACATGGGTTTTTCCAATGGTTTTCTATTTCCAGTTAAGGAATTATGGTTGTTGACTAATCCATGTCATTGGTTTAGAGTTTTGGATGTCGTTGGCTCCTATATGTATATTGTATTGTAAACAATGTATCATTATGAATTAATACAAAACATGTTGGTTTTCACAGTTTGGGTTTCCAAGGGAAAAATATATTTGTATTGTGTGTATTTTCCATTGTATCTTTTTTGTTCTTTTATTGAAATTTTTTTGAAGTAAAATATTGTACAAGGTTAAAATCTACATTTGGTATCATATATTTGTTGGATTCAGGGGTACGCCTTTATGTTCAAAGGTTTGACTCGGGATTGTGATAAGCCTTGTTACAGTGGGATATCTGTGGTATTGATTTTTTAGGTGAAACAAAATGGTGAGCAGTTCAAAAATGGAGAACAAGAAGTTTAATGGGAAAAGTTTTGAGTTGTGGAATATGAAGATGGAAGATATTTTGGTGGACAGAGATCAGTGGATCATGGTGGATATAGGTACTATACCTATAAGAACTTCAGCAGATGACTGGAAAAATTTGGATCGGAAGGCGAAGAGAAAAATGTGATTGTGTCTCTCAGTTTCAGTATTACTGAATGTGTCAGAGGAAGCTACAACCAAATATTTATGGGATAATTTGGGGAAGTTGTATTAGTCTAAGTCCCTAGTAAATAAACTATTCCTGATAAATAAGTTGTATAAACTAAGGATGAGAGATGGAGACTCGATGGTAGAGCATTTGAACGCCTTCAATACTGTGGTAAGTCAATTAGTATCTATTGAGATTAAAATTTTAGATGAAGATAAGTGTATCAGTTTATTATGCTCTTTATCAGACTCATGGGATAGTCTGGTTGTGGCCATAGGTATTAATACAACTTCCTTGAAGTTTGATGAAGTGGTCTCATCCTAGTTGTCAGAGGAGATGAGACACAAAAGCATGGAAGGATAGAGCACACATGCATTATTTGCAGGAGGACTCTCACGGGAAATAAATAGATATAGGTCCTCAAGTGGGAGATATAGGTCTAAGGGAATAGCTAAGTCTCCTGAAAAGTTTGTAAAGGTATGTTGGAGATGTGTAAAACAAGGGCACTACAAGAAGTAGTGTAGATCCAAAGTTGAGAAAAAGAAGGGATATGAAGAATCTCCTTCTACAGAAGAAAATTCCTTCGAGGAAGAAGGAGGGGATGTGTACTTGGATTATTTAAGAACACATGCATATCATGAGGCATGGTTGGTTGAATCAGGTGCATCCTTTCATATGAATCCCCACAGGGAGTGGTTCTGTGAATATGAAAGGTATGATGGAGGTAATGCTTTCCTAGGTGATGAATTGACAACCAAAATCATAGGTCAAGAAAAATTCAAGTTGAGGCTCATAGATGGAAGGATTAGAACACTACTTGGTATTTTGCATTGGCCAGAAATTTGATTTTTGTTAAAAAAATGGACAATGCAGGGGTAAAAAAAATTGTTTGAAAAGGAAATCTGCAGGATAGTTTGAGGAGCAATGGTGTTGTTGAAGGGAGTTCAGTTTGGAACTCTATATAAGATGCAAGGAAGAACTATTAGTGATGGGTGTAATAGTTCTATTGTTCCTAATATTGGAGTTGAAGAAGAAAGAACTTCTACAGTCTCTGGATAAAAGGTTATGATGTGGCATCAAAGATTGGGCCATATCAGAGAGAAGGGTCTTCAACTACTACACGTTAAAGGTATGGTTAAATGTATGTCTAACTTCTCTATGGATTTTGATTTATGTGAACATTGTGTATATGGGAAGAAGAATAGGGTAAGATTCCCCTCTATTGTAATGAGGGTAGAAAGAATTTTACAGCTAGTTCATAGTGATGTGTTTGGACCTGTGTCGGTTCCATCATTGGGAAAATCTATGTACTATGTCTCATTTATATATGACTTCTCGAGGAATAATTGGATATATTTCCTCAGGAAGAAATATGAAGTCTTTCACAATTTTAAAGTGTTTAAGGCTCTTGTCAAGAATCAAACAGAGAAAAGAATTAAAGTGTTGAGGAAAGATAATGTCGGAGAGTTCTGCGAGAACGAATTTGAATAATTTTTTAAGAAGTGCAGTATAGAAAGGTAGAAGACTACTCCATATACACCTCAACAGAATGGAGTTGTAGGAAGGATGAACAAGACTATGATGGAAAAATCAAGATGCATGCTCAGTGTTGTTGGGTTAGGAAAATAATTATAAGTAGAGGCAGTGGGTATTGCATGTTTCCTGGTCAACAGATCACCCTCATCAATGTTGTTTGACAAGTCTCCACAAGAGGTATGGACTAGTAAGAAAATTTCTCTCACACATATCAAGGAAAACAAGAGTAATCTAGATAAGAAGGTTGAAAAGTGTATCTTTATTGGGTATAAAGATGGTCTCAAAGGTTATAATATTTGGAACCCATAAACTAAGAAGGTTGTGTATAGTCAAGATGTGTTATTTAGAGAAATTAAGGATGTTGTTAAACAAGAATTCCTACCAAGTAAGGAAGAACCAGAGAAAATAGAGTTTGATTTAAAGGATGATGAATCAGGCTCTACAGAAGAATAGGAATAAGAAAAAGAAGATTTGCATACTCCAGTATTGAGGAGACTAGTTCGAGAAAGAAGGATACTGGAAAGGTATACTCCATATGATATTCATTCAAATTTTTCTTTGTCTATTACTGATGATGACCCTAGAACTGTCAGGGAGGCAGTGGATTCTGAGTATGGAAAGATCTAGAAAAAGGCCATGGGTGAAGAAATGGCATCCTTGGATAAGAATGAGGCTTGGGATCTAGTGGAGTTGCCGACTGGAAGAAATCCCATTGGAAACAAATGGGTATTTAAAAACAAGTTGAATGCAAAAGGAAAAGTGGAGAAATACAAAGCGAGGTTAGTAGCAAAGGGTTATTCCCAAGTTGAGGGAATTGATTTTGGTTAGATTTTTTCTCCTCTTTTCAAGTTAACTTCTATAAGATTTTTGTTATCTATTTTTGTTGCATTTGATTTTGAAGTAGAATAGATGGATGTGAAGAAAACATCCCTACATGGGAATATGGAAGAAGAAATCTATATGAAACAACCAGAAGGATTTGTTGTGAATGGAAAGAAGGAGATGGTATGCAAGCTGAAAAAGTCCTTGTATGGTTTTAAACAATCACCAAGGATGTGGTATCAAAAATTGGATACTTATATGTTGGGATTTGGCTTCACAAGAAAGAAAGAGGATCATTGTGTGTATTTTAAATTAATTGGTGATCATTTGATTTATTTGTTCTTGTATGTGGATGACATGTTGTTGATAAGAAACAACAAGGAGATTATCCAAGATGTGAAAACTCAGTTGTCCTCTAAAATTGACATGAAGGATCTCGGTGCTTCAAAATTCATTTTGGGCATGTAAATTAAAATAGATCGGAAAAAGAGGAAACTATGGTTAAATTAGAGAAAATATGTCGAGACAATATTACAGAGGTTTAATATGAAGGAATGTAAACCGATCAAGGTCCCTATTCCTATTGGTGTAAAGTTATATGTGTATCAGTATCCCAAGACATAGGAAGAGGAGGAGGACATGTCTCGTGTTCCATATGTGAGTGCAATTGGAAGTTTGATGTATGCAATGGTCTATACTAGACCGTACATTGCACATGCAATAGGAGTTTTGAGCAGGCATATGTCAAAACCAAGGAAGGATCATTGGACAGCGTAAAAAGGTTTTCAGGTATTTCTGTGGCACTACTAGCTATGGATTGTGCTACCAAGGAAGACCAGAATTGGATAGAGTGTTGGACATACATGGATTTGTGGATGCACACTGAATTGGAGATTTGGATCGTAGGAGATATACAAGAGGGTATGTGTTTAACCTGTTTGTAGGAGCAATCAGTTCGATGAGAAAAAGACAGGTTGTAGTGGAACTTTCAACTATAGAAGTTGAATACATGGGAACCACTCATGCAAGTAAGGAAGCAGTATGGTTACAAAGATTGTGTTTAGGTATTGGGTTGGTACATCAAGCTGTAAGGATATATTGTGACAGTTAGAGTGCAATTTTTCGAGAGAAGAACTCGACTTATCATTCAAAGACAAAGAATATTGATAATCAATATCACTTTGTGAGAAACATGGTTGAAGAAAAGAGAGTGTTGTTGATGAAGGTGGACACTTTGAAGAATGTTGCAGATTCGTTAACAAAATATGTGAGCACTAAGAATTTATCTTGGTGTAGAGCGTCCATGGGAAGTGTTTCCCTGGATTGTTGACTATGTAACCCTGTAACCCCCTATATGCAAAGAAAACAACAAGTGCGAGAATGTTGGGTATGTATTATATGATTTGCATGATTAGATCTAGTGTCTGCTATGTTTCACCAAGCATGCAAGGGGGATTGATGGGGGGGGTGGTAGGCCCCACCTTCAAGGGTTTAGGGGCAGCTCCCATAAGAATTTTTTTTTCCTCAGGAAATGTGTCGCATTTTTGCCTCATTTTTTGTGTCGCCTCGATTTTCATGTCCATTGTTGAGTGGTTTTTTGGAACATCGCTTTTGTCGATGGTTTTCTATTTCCACTTAAATAATTAGGGTTGTTGACTAATCCAGGTCATTGGGTTAGGTTTTTTTATGTCGTTGGCTCCTATATGTATATTGTATTGTAAACAATGTATCACTATGAATAAATATAGAATATGTTGCTTTTCTAGGTTGGGTTTTCCAGGGGGAAAATATCTGTGTAATGTGTGTATTTTATATTGTATCTTTTATGTTCTTTTGTTGAAAATATGTTTGCAATAAAATATTGTACAAGGTTAAAATCTACACCTTGTTGGCCCTTTTCTCACTTCTAGTGTTCGAAATAGTTCATGGGAAGATCTCCTCTCCAGAATCAACAAAAAACTATCAAGCTAGACTTTCAGGCCTCTTAATATAGATTTCACATTGGTTTTTCTAAAATTTGTCCTTCAAGCCATCCCCCTTTATTTTTTTTCTTCCTTAGCAGCTCTGAAAAGAATCTTGAATGTTGTCAAGGGACTGCAATGGAATTTTCTATGGCGGGGAGCCCATGACTCTAAGAAATGGGCATCGGTTGCTTGGAATACTATCTATAAGACAAAAGATAAAGGGGGACACACCTACCACACTTAGAGGGGGGGGTGAATGAGTGTGGGGATCTTTTTCCCAAAACTTCCCTCTTACACAAAAACTCCTTAGTTAACATTCAACATTTGCTCATTACTCATTGTTGTCATTTATAATCAGTTATATGTGAATACATATCAGCAACATATATCAACAACATATCATCAACAAATCATCTCCACAAGGAACACAAAGAACACAAGATGTATGTACAATTTTTTTTTTATTATGGACTTCAATCCGAGGGGTTTTCAGCAACAACTTAATATAGTACAACTCTACAAGAGCACCAGATCTATATGCAAGACTCATCTTACATTATCAACACCAATTGATATGAGGCAACAATCCTCAACAAATATCAATCTGTCAACATAAACAAGTGCATCAACCATGCACCAACCTGTGCCAAACAACCTATAATCAACCTGTAAAATAAACAAGTGCATCCAACCATGTACCAAGTATATACCAATCATGTGTCAAATACTCATCAACAATGACTCATCAATATGTACCAAAATCATCAACTATAAACCTCATGTATGTGCCAACTCATCAACTGCTTGTCTCAACCATGACTAGTTTTGGATTAGTCAACAACCCCAACTTCAAATAATCATAACTTTGTACCTGTAATGAATAAAGATATGAAACTGATACACAATGTTCTTCAGTGTGTTTTATGAAATTTATATAGGTGGAACTACTTTTAACCTCTCATAAAAGGCGTTATAGAAAAAATGGCATACCTTGCTGAATTTTGGATTATTCTAGAGATCGACCTTATAGAGCGTGTCCCACACAAAATATTCATTGAATTGATATGCAACTATTACACAACATACTACATCCTATACCCTAACCAACACATTTTGTATCACTTAATTTTGATCTGTTATGAAGAAGTTATGACGTTTTTACCCGAAACACCTTTTTTTGACTAGTTTCAGGACTAGCCACAAACCCTTTTTTCCATGAAGTGTAACTCCCAACATACAATGACCCACAAGCTGAATTGTTTACCACGGATACTTGGGTATGTTTTCTCAATGGTATAGAAATTTCATGGTCTGAATCATTATAGAAAAAAAGTTATAGCGAAAATGGTGAGATGACATGTAAACAACATACCTTAGAAAGCACCATCAAAAGAATTTATCCTTCCTTTTATTTCGGCCTTCTTTTCTTCACCTTTCCTCAGAATTTCGGCTTAGATATCCTTGGTTACCTCAGACACATATGGATATTCAATATTCTCAAGTGTGATTAAAATGAGAGAGTCTTGCCTCTTATTTATACTCTCCAAGTAGCTTCCTTAAAAACATCTTCTAGGTCACTTGGCCCCACTTTCCTTATTTTAGGGTTAACCCACTTCTAATTTCTCC